>JBBPBX010009504.1:1996-59946 GCA_038048925.1 Garcialebias charrua | reverse complement strand
TTACCCTCCTCCTGTTTGTCCCACCCACCCCCCTTCCCCCTGTAGCGCTGCTGGCACGGAGCAGGAAAACACTAGTCTGGTTTTGACACCACGTTTGGAGCAGCTTTTTTTTTTAAAACGGAATTAAAAACTGCGACACGCTTCGCTGTGAGCGGCTCAACACGCAGCGGAGACCCGGACCGAGCTCTACCAGCCCCGCGAGTCTCAACGCTACTTATTATTTTTGTATTTATTTTTGCAGGGGGAGGATTTTATTGTAAATTTTTTTTGGGACTCTGTGTATTTTGACGCGCTGTCAACGCGCCGGGGAAGGGGAGGACAGCCCTGTCACCCTGCCCGCTGTGCTAGCAGCCTGGCCGGGCACCGAGTGGGCACACCGAGCCCGTGCTACCCGCCTGCGCTGGCACATGTGCCTGCTGCCTCTCAATGATCTCCTAATCTCCGGGAACCCGTCCAGGACCGAGGACGTCCGTGTCTCCAGAGCTGCAGTCAAGGTAAAACCAGCACCGATACTAATATTAATGTGTGAATAAAGATGGAAGTGTTGCGTTCAGGACCTCCCGAAAGTGCACTTTTTTTGCAGCTGCTAGTGCGGTTTCACAGAGCTATAGGCCAGCAGCTCGGTGCGCACTTTTTTTTTTTTTTTTGCAGCGGACTTGACAGTCGTGCTCATGCACGTGAAACCTGCAATAAAAAAAAAATAAAAAGAGGCAAACCTTAAAAGATGTGAAATCAAACATTAAAAAGTTAACTCTAAGTTAAACTGGTGCAGCTTGAAGGAGTGCTCCAGTGGTTTTCCAGATAAATTCAATAATATGCAGTTCTGAAATGCGGGTCCACACTCAATGTAAACAAAGTGGAACTTGAGTCACGTGATTGGACCACAGTAGGCTGGTCCTTGTCTGTAGGTAAATAAATATTATTGTTAAGTTTAATCCAATGCTGTTTTCATAGCAAAATCACTTAAAAGCAGGAATCTGGTCATAAAATTCCCTTGCAATTTTTTAATTATAACCACTGATATGAGAGAAGAAAAAAAACGCTGGTTGAATTCCTGATCTTTATGGCTTTGCAAGGAGCTCATGAGCATCTTGGAGGTTATTTTTGTTGTTGTTGTTGCACCAACAGGTTAACGCAGAGTTTTGAAATTTTGGAAACACACTGCTGGGACGCTCACATGCATGTGGGAGATGCATGTGCATGTGGGAGATGAAAGTTGGGAGAGCAGGAGGTGCCACAGTGGTGGTGGTGGTGGCACCAAACATTTGCAACCCAGCAGGAATTTCTTCCTTCCTCAGCAAAGCACAACATCATCTAGATAGAAGAAGAAGAAGAAGAAGGTGGAGGGGAGCAGCGTGCTGCTTCTAGGAAGGCTGAGCGTGCAAGCTCGCACATGCACGCATCAAGAAATTCGAGGACTACTCTCTGCATCCATCAGCCTCTCTACTCCTCCTCTTCCTCCTCCCGCCTCCTCCTGCTGCTTATGCTGTGCAGTTCTGACTGGCCTGAGAGGGGGGAGTGGCTGTTGTTTACCTTCCTAAAGGCAGGGCTGTGTTTCTGTGGAGGCTGAAGAGGATGCTGTTGCGTCTTCACCTGAAAGAAAAAGAAACACAAACCAACAAAAAGCAGCACTTGACATGTGGGTGCAGATCAGACATGACGCCGCAGATGTTGGCAGGATTAATTGGGAACAAGTGGAGCGTTTCACCTCCTCCCGTGTGGTGTGTTTCCAGCACGTTATGGCCACCTACATTATTTTAACTGCCAGGAGAATCGTTAAAGAACGTTCTGCTTCTCCGTTGGTGCTTATCGTTAAACTGATGGTGCCATTTTAGACGCTTAAGCCTTGATTCAGTTAAGCTGGAATCATCTGGGGGGTGGTGGTAAACGTTTCCAGCCTTCCAAATGCAGCATGCCTTAACTGCTCTGCTTGTTTTTTTTTAAATTTTATTTTATTTTTGAAGTCGTATTCAAGTACGTTTGCGTGCGTGAGCTCTCCAGATTGTTGTCGTCTGAGGAGCACATCCTCACCAGCCCCTCCTCCTCCCTCTGGGTAGGAAACTGGAGATGAGTCATGGTGTTTGTGGGGGGCATAACATCTCTCTATCCCCATCTCCAGGTCATTTATCTCTCCTGACGTCGGCCCGTCTTGTTTTGACTCGTGCTCCCTTGGTTCCTCTGGTTGTGATCAAGGATTGGAGCTGTTGTTGTTTTGCATCCACGTTCATGTGTCCTTCCTTTTCCATCCCGTCCTGCGGTTTCATCCATCTGTAGCATTAAAAATAAAAAATTGATTCAGGTTCTCTTCTTGAATTCTTACGTCATCATCATATCTTAGAAGCTCACCCGGGGAGGGTGCACCATGTGCACGCATGTGTGCGTGACCTGAGAGTCGTGTTGCATCACTTGGATCTGCCGTGTTGAGCAGTGAGCTCTGATTGGATGGAAAAGGGGGTAAGGACCCCCACGTGGTGCCTTGTATCTCATTAGCAGCTATGTAGGGAAGTCGAACAGGAGGAGGAGGGATGATGTTCATGAATGGAGCTCTGACGTCACACACGCGGTAGCCTCAATCCCTCTCTCTCTCTTTCGCACACGCACGCAAACATGCATTTACACACATGGATAAAGATGGCTGCAGGGCAGAGTGTGTGTGTGCGTGTGTGATTCAGCAAAATGTCACATGAGAAGGATGGAAACTGACTCGGAGGAAGAACGTATGGTATGGCAAGCCCTTTTAACATTAAATCGGATTCACGGCACATCAATTCCAGATATCTGAAATTGAATTATGACTAGTCATAATAGCTATTCAAGATATCTTGAATTACATTTTGACTAGTCAAAATTCGTATTTGAGATATCTCTAATTACATTCTGACTAGTCAAAATGACGTCAGATTTTCCATTGAGTTGAATGGAGGCTTCAATTTAAGATATCTTGAAATGAATTTTGACTAGTCGTAAATACAATTCTAGATATCTCTAAGTTAATTTTGACTAGTCATAATTTGCTTTCAAGATATCTCAAATTTAGTTTTGACTAGTCATAATTACAATTACAGATATCTTAAATTACATCATCATTTAAGATATCTTAAATGTATTTATGACTAGTCAAAATGTATTTATGACTAGTCAAAATGTAATTCAAGATATCTTAAATAGCTATTATGACTAGTCATAAATCAATTTCAGATATCTAGAACTGTACTTATGACTAGTCAAAATTCCTTTTAAGATATCTTTAAATGAATTCAAGATATCTTAAATATTTTATCATGTAGACGGCGTTTCTATTTAAGATATCTAGAATTCACATTATGACTAGTCAGAATGACGTACGAGATATCTTGAATTATAATTTTGACTAGTCACAATGACACAGTTTTACGCAGGCGGAAATAGGTCCGCTAAATCTTGTCAGGAGGACCCATGTCAGGTCTGTCCAACACAACGCCTGCTGTGTTTTTAACACGGTTTGTACCAAGCAGCTCGTGCTCGACATGAATTAAAAACACGGATGATTTATTGTTTGCAACAAGAAGACTTTTTACAACAAGAAGACTTTTTAAAACCGACGTCTTTTTCACTACAACAGGAAGTAGCAGACACACAGCTTTCAAGGTAAGAAAAAACGAAGCTAGCTTAGCGAGCTAACCGTTAGCTCCTGCTGCAACATACAAACAGTGTAAAAAAGCCCAATTTAATGTGATAAATTATTTGGAATATTTGAGACAGATATGGTATAAAAATGTATATTGTATTTTTTATGAGGTTCCATTAGTGCCAAAAATACGTTTGTGTCCATGTAATGTTCAAATGCTTTCTTCTTAACAGAAATAAAGAAATATCACTAAAAGAGAACAAAGCTGCACTTTGCAGGTTTTGTTACTTTCCATCACTCTGTGTGTGTGTAGCGTGCTGTGTATACTCTATAAATGATGTGTTAAGTGAATCAATATATACAGTCTATTACTTGTTTAAAGCTAAATATGTTATAACAAGTATTAATATATATATGTGTGCTCAAAACAGTTCTGATCTGTTTTAGATCTCACTGGGTGTTGAAAAAGAAAAAGCTGATTTCTTAGATTATTTCTGTAGGTTTGCAGCTGATAAAGGAATTGTAACAACTTCTTTTTTTTTTTTAAGCTGCCAAATGTTCCTCCTGCACTGGCCTGAACTCGAGATTTACAAAGATGACACAGACCAAGAACAAAGGTACCGGTAAATAAATAAAATAAGAGTGGAACACATTATTTTCTGTTATATCATAAATGGTGGTATCAAAAATGCAGGCTCAACCACTATCAGTTACCGGTACTGTAGTAGTATTTGCAAGTTACGTAAAAATCTTAACTCTCACAAATCTGTCCCACAGTGTCCTACCAAATTGCTCATTTACATTTATTTATTTCTAAGTTTATTTGACATATTTTTTATGTTGTAAGGGGATCCATCCTGAACCTGCAGCGAGGTGGTGGTACAAAAGCCCAGAACTGTGGGGAAAAGATGTCTGCACTTCACGCTTTACAGAGCGAACATAACCTGAGTTAATGTTTGTATGCCTGTTTCTTTTGTCAAAACTTATTGTGATTATGTCACTCGTGTGTTTGTAGGACCACGTCCAGATCCCGACATCCTGGCATCGGGAGAAAAACTACACCGGCTCGAGTCTCAAACATTTATCGCTCCTGTCCTAGATGGTCTGTCAACTTTGGAGCTGGTACCATCCAGATGTGGGCCTGTACAAAGATGACACAGACCAAGAACAAAGGTAAATAAATAAAATAAGAGTGGAACACATCCTTTTCTGTTATATCACTCATTCAACCTTTATTTCATCAGGTTAATCTCATTGAGCCTCGAGGACTCATTTACAAGAGCGACCTGCTACAAACTAAAGAATGATGACAACAGTAACAGTAGACATTTCCTTAAACAATCAACAATAGACAAACATAAAAGAGAAATACAGATTTTTTTTTACAAAATTAAAAACAAAATATTTAACAAAAACATTATAAAATGGATGTAGAAAATCAGTAGCAGTAATCAGTAACAGGAACACGTCTGCATTGGTTTTTGCCAGGATTCCAACAGATTTTAAAAGCCATTTAGAGAAGTGAAGGTCGAGAGCTTCAGATCTTTTTGTAAGACATTCCAGGAGCAGAGTAGGAGAAGGCCCTTTTGCTATTTCTCACTGAGGGAACACTGCAGGTGATCATGTCCTGAGAGCGCACGCTGTAGCTGCACTCACGCAGAGACATGTAGGAGGAGATGTATGAAGGCAGCAGACCAAGAAGTGATTTAAAGATGAAAATGTACCAGTGGAAGAGTCTGTGTGAGGTTAATGATGTCCAGTTAACCAGTGAATACAGATCATAAATAAAGTTTTTTTTTTAACTCTCACAAATCAGTCCAACAGTGTCCTACCAAATTGTTCACCTGTCCCTTTATATTTATTTAAAAGTTTATTTGACATATTTTTATGTTGTAAGGGGATCCATCCTGAACCTGCCAGCAAGATGGTGGTGGTGGTGCGAAAGCCCAGAACTGTGGGGAAAAGATGTCTGCACTCCACGCTTTACAGAGCGTACACAGGTATAACCTCTGAGTTAATGTTTTTATGCCTGTTGCACCGTACGTTTCTTTTGTCAAAACTTATTGTGATTACCGGGTATGTCACTTGTGTGTTTGTAGGACCACGTCCAGATCCTGACATCCTGGCATCAGGAGGAAAACTACACCGGCTGGAGTCTCAAACACTTATTGCTCTTGTCGTAGATGGTCTGTCAACTTTGGAGCTGGTACCATCCAGATGTGGGCCTGTGCCACAGGGTGGACTGGTGTCTAACCAGTGCCCAACTGAGAAGTCCTGCGTAGCATCATTCTGCACCACATGGCTCCAGACTTCCCTGCTCTTCCTTCGACGTTGCATAGTCTTCCCAACATGTGTTTTGTGCCCACACTCAGTCAGCTGCATCTTCAGTCTCTGCAAGTGTCAGATGAAATACAGGCCAGAACCAGGGAGCAGTCCAGATGTTCTGCAGGGGTACAGCTTCGACAACCAAGGCTTACTGCCAGCTGTTTCTGTGTTGCTTGCAGAGGAGGAGTCTGCTGCCACAGCACTGGCAGCTCAGATGGTCAGGGGGTCCACTAAACAATAACTGTTGAACGGGTATGGCGTGATGAATTGATTGATGATTGGTTGATCAGATGAAGTCTAAACTGGACATGTTTTACTTCAACACCATCAATGTGTTTATATCAATGCAGTATCATAAAATGTACAAATCACCTTTTTGTTCCTTCGTATTTTTAATATTCAGTCTCAAGCTGTGTGAATCACTGTAAATAGTTTAATTTAATACTGTAAATAGTTGTTACTCATGAAAAATACAAAAACGTGCCAATTTCTTTAAAATGAAATTGCATAATTTGGGAAAAATATCTATAATCCACTATAAGTTTATAGATATCAGTTATAAATTGTTAACTTAAAAAGTTAGTTTTTTTTCTTGTTTTTACTAGATTTGTTGTAAATTATACTTGTTTTCCTTGCAATTCAACTCAATCAAATAATAATAAATAAATAAATAACAGAGTATATGCAGGGTCTTGAAAGTTATTAAAAGTTGATAAATCAATTTTGGGAAAATTAAGGGTCTTGAAAAGTATTAAAAAGTCTTGAAAGCGATTTTATGAGGTATTATTTTTTTTGCTGTTCTAGCTTTAAATAATTTGACAGCAAAAAGTATGTATGAGTAATATTTGTTTTCCTCACCGCGGAGGATTCTGAAACTGCTTCGCACGAATTTAGAGTGTCAGGTTACAACAGCCTTTACGGCTAGGCCTATCTTGTGCACATGTGTGGCGGCTTTATCTCCAAGTTGAGTCTGTGTGTTCGAGTAATTTGCCGTGAGACCGTGAGAACAATGGGTAAATGCAAGTTTTCGGACTCCTGGTTGGAAATGCCTGATTTTCAAGAATGGCTGAGGCCTGTCGCCGAGAATAACCATGTTTATTTCTTATTCGCCATTGTTCAAGATGGCCAAGATGATCCAAGATGATCCAAGATGGCCGCGCTCAGACCAGTAGCAGCTTCATGGGCTTCCAGAACATCCCCAGTTTTTAGTAGTTTTAATAGTGTTTTTGTACCTGACTCTGCGCGTTTTTTGCGGGTGAATTATAGCCGAACTGAGCTGTTGAGAATTGGAGCGGATTTACCACAAGGCACAGCTGAAATCAGCAACGAACTCAAATCAGAACTCGGAAGATTGGATCTGCTTAGATCATCTTTCTGGAAGCAGATGCGCGGAGGAAAGAAGAGAAAGAGGTGCTCTCGAGGGAAAAAACGTGGCTGTCGAGCAGGAATCATGACGAGACTACGAGCAGACGCTAAAACCGGTAAACCCCCGATGCCGGCTTTATTTCTGTCTAACGTGCGTTCGCTCGACAACAAGATGGATCTGCTTCGTCTGAGAGTAACAACGTCTGGGGAGATGAGGAGATGTTCGGTGCTTTGTCTCACGGAAACATGGATCAATGAAGACACTCCTGACTCTGTTTACGAGTTGGATAATAAACTATTTTTCAGAACGGACCGGAGCATCGAGACTACGGGGAAAACGCGAGGTGGGGGTGTCTGTATTTACGTTAACAAAGACTGGTGCACGAACTGTGCCGTTATCAGCAGGATCTGCTCAGCTGCTGTGGAGCTTTTAACAATAAGATGTAGGCCACATTACCTCCCCCGCGACTATTCAGCGATAATAATAAGCAATGTTTACATAGCACCCGATGCTAATGCTAAAGTCGCTCAGGAAGAAATTCATGAGTTACTCACTTCGCTGCAGTGTAAATATCCTGAGGGGTTTTTCATTGTTTCCGGGGACTTCAATCACGTGGATTTACGTGCCATCCTTCCAACCTTCAATCAGCACGTTTTCACAGAAACACGAGGAAATAAGACATTAGACCAGGTCTACACGAATGTGAAGGGGGCGTACACGGCGAAGCCACGCCCACCGATCGGGGCTTCCGACCATCGCTCCCTGCTATTGGTCCCTAGACAGCTCCCCCCACTCAGACGTTCGATGCCAGAACAAAGAGTGATAACATCGTGGCGCCAAGATAGTTCCCCCATGCTGAGGGACTGCTTTGAAAACACAAACTGGTCTGTCTTCAAAGAGGCAGCTACGAATGGAAATTCAATTGACCTGGAGCTTTATGCTTCCTCTGTCCTGGGTTACATCAGTACATGTGCTGAAAATGTATCCATAAGAAAGTGTGTTAAATTTTACCCCAATCAAAAACCCTGGCTAAATAAAGATGTCCGCACCCTGCTGGCAGCCAGGGACACTGCATTCAAGTCTAAAGACACTGAGGAGTTGAGAAAGTGCAGGAGAGAACTGGATGATGGCATAAAGAAGGCCAAAGCCGCGTATGCACAGAGGATCGAGGGACAGTTCACCTCACATGATCCAAGGAGCATGTGGCAGGGCATCAAATGCTTAACAGACTACAAGGGCAAAAGCAAACAATGCCCCAGGGACCCATCCCTGCCTGATGCCCTCAATAAGTTTTATGCACGTTTTGATGATCCAAACAGACCAACTAGCACCAGACTCACCTCATCACCAGACGAGGAGCACCTCAAAGTGACCGCAGCAGAAGTGAGAGGCAGTCTCAGAAGGATCAACCCTCATAAAGCTACGGGTCCAGACAACATCCCAGGGAAAGTTCTGAAGGAATGTGCGGACCAGCTCTGTGAGGTGCTGGCTGACATCTTCACCACCTCACTTGCACTGGAGTCAGTTCCCACCTGCCTGAAGACCGCCACCATCATCCCAGTCCCAAAAAGCTCCACAGTGACTGGTCTGAATGACTATAGACCGGTGGCCCTCACCCCGATAGTCGCTAAATGTTTTGAGAAACTGGTCATGTCCCACATCAAGACAGCCGTCAACATCAACGAGGACCCTCATCAATATGCATACCGTGAGAACCGATCAACAGAGGACGCCATCTCCTCTGTGGTCCACACTGCTCTCACCCACCTGGATCAGAAGGACTCATACGTGCGTCTGCTCTTTGTGGACTTCACATCTGCCTTCAACACCATGATCCCCCAAACTCTGATAGACAAACTATCCACACTTGGACTAAGCCCCTCTGTTTGTAACTGGGTCTAGACTTCTTAACAGACAGACCACAGTCCGTGAAGATCCACAACTTCTCCTCCTCCACCATCACCCTCAGCACTGGCTCTCCTCAGGGATGTGTGCTGAGCCCTCTTCTGTTCACTCTGCTCACATATGATTGTATAGCCACACATCCAGGCTGTCATATTGTTAAGTTTGCAGATGATACAGCTGTGGTGGGATGCATCACAGATAATGATGAATCCAGCTACAGACAGGAGGTGGAACATCTGGAGAGCTGGTGCAAAGAGAACAACCTTCACATGAATGTGAAGAAGACGAAGGAGATGATTGTGGACTTCAGAAGGAACAAACACACCCACACCCCACTGTATATAGGTGGATCTGCGGTGGAGGTGGTCTCCAGCTACAAATACTTGGGTGTACACTTGAATGATAACCTCAGCTGGAGCAACAACACCACCAGCCTGATCAAGAAAGGTCATCAGAGACTCTACTTCCTCAGACGGCTGAGACGAGCTGGTCTGAGAAGCCCAGTCCTCACCTCGTTCTACAGGTGTGCAGTGGAGAGCGTCCTGTGCTCCAGCATCAACGTGTGGCATGGAGGCTGCACAGTTGCAGAGAGGAAAGCTCTGCAGAGAGTGGTGAAGGCTGCACAGAAGTCTGTGGGAGTCAGTCTCCCCACCATCACAGACATTTACACCTCCAGATGCAGAAAAAGAGCCACCTGCATCATGAAAGACCTCACTCACCCAGCACACTCACTCTTTGCACCACTCCCCTCGGGACGGAGGTTGAGGAGCATCAAATGTAGAACCACTAGACTGAGAAACAGCTTCTACCCTGAGGCTGTCAGACTCATGAATAAATAAATAATAAGAATAAACACTGCAAAATGTCACATCATACTGATACTGATCTGTTTCTTGTTGCTGCGTTCATCTGTGACCATCTGCTCATGTTCGTGCTGCTGTTTATAATGATGTTTTTCTACTACATTAGGGCTTAGTGTATTACTAGCTGATGTCTCTCTTAGTTAATCCTAGATGTTATTATTGTTTTTCTCTTGCATTTGTTGTTGGATGTAACTGGGACCCTGTGTACATAATCTCGTTTTCAACACATGTACTACATGCGGTGCAAATGACAATAAATTCTCTCTGACTCTGACTCTCTGACTCTGACTTCAACCAAGTTACTTTAAAATAGCTACGAGTCTTGTTGTAACCTAAGCTATATTTTCTTAAACCTAGTCGTGGTTCAGTTTCTTCTTTTGAACTTTTTTCTTTCCACTGTATCTCAGTTCTGTTGTAGGTTTGAGATTCACAGATTTAATTGAAAACAACAGCAGTTTTGTAAATCAAAGATTTGTTGCTTAATAAAACAAAATGACGATAAGGTCTTGAATTTATTTTGGAAGGTCTTTAAAAAGTCTTGAAAAGGTATTGAAATTAACTTCATTATTCCTGCATATACCCTGAATAAAAAGTATGCTGCTCAAGTGTGTTTTAATTGAAGAATGTTTAAAATAATTCAAAACTTTAAAATAAAGTACATAACACTAGAACAGTTTACATACATGTGACAAGCTTGGATGTTATTTTTTATTTTATAAACTTACTGCAACGGCACCTTAGGCTTTTCACCCAAGGACATAATTTATACACAGAAAAGGCACTTGGGTTTGTTTACAAGTAAACAAGAGACTGTGTTCCAAGATACAATATACATTTTATTTACACTAAGTTAAAAACTAATTCTAATGGAGGCAATACTGATTCTTAAATATTCAGCCAAGGCTGAGGCTTTCCAGTGGTCAGTCAACTAAAATATTTAATGATGGTTCAATGTAACAAGAGCAGAAATTCACCCACAAGCTGTGATGATGCACGAGACACGAGTGGAACAACCTACACAAGAGGACTGCTGCCTTCAACCTGGAACATAAATATGAAATTAAGTAAACAGAAATAAATATGTTTTCCTGATGCATGCTCAATAATCCAGGTAGAAAAATCTAAAAACGTTAAGTCAGGTCCTGTGGACTGCCCCAGCCAATCTGCTCATAGACACTGCCTAATTACAGAGACGAGCAGGCTGTAGTAAAGCATGGTAGGACAGATAAGGTTGTTTTCTTGCCCCTCAAGAACAACCAGGAACTGAACAAAAACAACAGATGAAACTGAGCCATTTTCCTCACTGTCTAATGCTAACACTTGTGACATTTTCTGACAATTTAGTCCAGAACAGCTAGCGCCACTGCAGCCACCCAAAATTGTGCAGGCATCTGTTTGAACAGCTAAGTGGCAGCCGCGGGTCCTACGCGTAATTTCTTAATAAAGATATCTAAAAACGTCATTATGACTAGTCATAATTACGTTTGAGATATCTTGAATTGTCATTATGGATGTCTGACACTTTAAATGACGAATTGGGTGACGTCATTTAAGATATCTTTAATTACATTTTGACTAGTCAAAATTCATTTTAAGATATCTTGAATTGCTATTCTGACTAGTCAGAATGTAAATACAGATATCTTAAATTAACATTCTGACTAGTCAAAATGTAATTGTGACTAGTCAAAAGTCCTTTTTAGATATCTAGAATGTAATTACGGATAGTCAGACTTCACGATTTAATGTTAAAAGGGCTTGCCATACGTATGGATGAGTCACTGGTTACCAACAAACAAAAGGGTCTGTTGTTTACCTGAGTACGTCTGAGTTAACTTTTGTTGTGTGTGTGTCTGTGGCGCCATTTTAATTTCTAATATAGGACATTTGACGTCAAAGCTGATTAATGTACATTTATCACTGCGAGGATCTCCTGCTGGAGACGGGGGATGCGAAAGCGCTCGGTGCAAATTTACACTTGGATGCTCTCTTGATGTTTATGGTATAGCGGCGTCTTTAAGTTGTGGAAAAGTCCTCTTGCTTTGTAAAATTCAGTTTTATACAATCATTAAAAATCAACAGAAATAACCAAAGTGCAAAATAACAATTTCACATGTTAATAAGATGAATATTGACCAAGCCTCGTCTTGATCAGGGTAAATTCTGTAACGTGAAACCAACCGCGTGACGGGTGTTTTGTCGATGCTCTCACTCCGACACTTGATTATCCCTCTGTGGTTTGGAGCCTCATTAGCGTGTTCATGTGTGCAACATGCTAACCTGCTGCTCAGTGGGCAGGCGTTGACGTCAGACGTAATGTTTAGAGGGGGCGTTTTAATTTCTACTTGCCCCCTCTTTTTATCAGTGTGACTCCACTACGTCAGCTGAGGGTAACTGCAAAGTCTGCACTCGTTACTGGTGAGGGAGAAAATGCTGCATGCACTAATCAAACATTTTTGTGGAAACAATTTGAAGGGGCTTTCTAATAAAGTCTGCAGATCTTGATGCATGCTGATTAAAAACCGTAAATGCTCTGCTGCAGCTAATGTTTTTTTTTTTTAATGTTCAAATGATCGTTTTATATTTGATGATGAACTCCAAGCACGTCTAAGTTGATATATTTTTTATGTTTTGTTTATTCTAATGTCATTCATTGCCTCTCAGTTAAATGAGTCATTCCTTGTGTAGAAGTTACAACATTCGGTCAAGTTAATGGTGTATATCTGTGACGCATGTGGAATTTTCAAACTATTCGTTGGCACAAATGCACAACACTTTGATTCATCTGTAAAATAAACATTCTTCCAAGCATTTTAAAATACCTTATGGTCTTTATTACACTAATAAAACTTGTCTCTGCATTTAGTCATTTAGCCCCCTTTTTTTTAGCTCTGGATGTGGCCATATTTTAGAGCAAAAAAGGTTTAGTCATAGTGAGATTTAATCTGTTTGGACAAAATATCAGTTGTTAAAGTATTCTAAATGATGGATTTACTTTATACAGTACAACCAAACAGAAGGCTGGGAATTTGACTTTTATGGTAAGAGTGATTTGGTAAAAGTTAATTAACTTTGTTTTGTTCTCTGTATGGAACAGGATAGGCCTGGCCCTGGTGGTCACAATTGGCATTGCACCATAAAACATAAATAAATATACAGGTAGTCCTCGACTTACGACGGAGATCCGTTCCTACACGGTGTTGTAAACCGAATTTCAACTTAAGTCGGAACATACGTACATGCTGCGCCTTATACGTACAGTACTGTATTTTACCAAGCACTTGGCCTATCCTAACACAGTACCTTACATAGTTATCAAAAAGCACATACATTTGGGAGCCATAATGAAGGGGAAAAAATAGTTAATTTCCTACTGGGATGCTGTGGTGAAGCCGTCGGTCCCTCCTCCGTATTCTCTATTGCGTTTACAACGTAAAACCGCCGTCCAGCTCGGTCCATCTGCCGTATTCCGTTCCGTTTACGACGTAAAACGGGGTTCACAGTACAGTTTTGTTTTGTTTTTTGAATGTCCAGAGGACCAGACTTAGCTTTTTTAGAGAGTACAGGGCAGAATTCCACCGCAGCTACGTAAAACCGGAAACTGCGTAACTTGGTTTTTCAAAATAAATTTTCGAAATAAATGTTTAAATTTTTTTTAAAATGCGAGATGCGTCGTAACCGCGAAAAGTTGTAACTCGAGACCGTCGTAAGTCGAGGACTACCTGTAATACTATAAAGGCCTGGCATTCTTTACAGGAGTGTTGTCTCGTCCACCTCCTTTCTTGCCAGAGTTTTAGACTAGGATCATCTTGATTTGATAAGTGATAAGAGTTGTAGCTGTTTAAGTCAAACTGTTATATAAATAAATAAATAAAATTAAATAACTTTATGCACATAACTTTATGCACAATCTCATGCAATGTTCTGAGATGTCACACAGGGACTCTCGGCTACTACCACTTCAAATTTGTTTGGAAAATGCACCGAGTTGTAGTCTTTTTTTTAAAATGCAGATACTGATAAACTGTGACAGTCAACCTGAATTAAGGTGATTCCAAAAGTTCGTTTTTGATGCACGTCCAATGATCAATGTCTTAAAAGTTCAGGTGGTAGTTGGAGTGAGGACAGAGGAAGTGACTGAGACTGAGGTGGAGGAGGATGACTTGCTGTGGCGACCTCTGAAGAGGGGAAAGCTGAAAGAAGAAGAATTTCTTAAAAGTTCAGTAAAATCTGTTCAGTGGTTCATGAGATATTTTGCCAACACAGACAGGGTTGACCTCTGTAGTTAATGGTACAGTTTTAAGCAGAGATCTTGTACAACAAGTTGCACTTGGAGTATGTGTTGGGGATGAATCTCTGCTACAACCACACCTAATTTGAACACAAACTCTGCAGCATTAAAGACTACGTCGAATCATTTCTGTGTTTTCTAAGGCCAGTTGTTCATGGGATGTTTTGCTAACAGACGGGCACACAAAGACAGCAGTAGCCTACAAAAATGCCAGAGGTGAAGCTTTGTGATTGGGATTGATGCAAACTTTTGAAAATACTATTAAATGTAGGGATACATATTGGTTTAGGAGGATGGCAGTCATGAAGCGGGGGCAGAGGATGAAGGTACCGGTAGTTAAATGAGGAGGTGGTAGTTTAGGTTGAAGTTCTTGTCTTGTTGTCCCTCTGACACTCCCATCTTGAGCTAATGATCTCCTGATGGCAGTGGAGACTGTATAGATCAGTTCTGTCTCTCTCTCTTTACCCTCCCTCTTCTGTCCCCCTCTCACCTGTTCTTTCTCCTCCTGTGGTTTTGGCATCGACCCAACCTCTTTGGCTCCACTTCGCCTCCTTCATTATTTGTCAGCAGTTTTCAGGAGATGAAGCAAAAGGCTTAGTGAGGGGAAATTATTTGGACCGGAGTCTTTTTTTTTCTTTCTCTTTTCTTCTTATTCTGTCTCTCCCTTCTTCTGTTTTCTTCTCACTTGTTCCTGATCTCATAATGCAGCAGCAGCAGTGGTATCAATAAATATTGCGTTAATGTTCCAGTGGCCGGAATCAGCAAGGTGATAAAAGAAATGTATTTGGATCCTGTGGCACATTTTTTGGCCCATTGCCTCTTCTGCTGGTGGGCATACATCTATAGGGGTGCAGGGACTTGAACATAGAGTTTTTCTGCAAATACAGTATACTCATTTTTTTATTACATGAGATGAGTACGGCAAGCACCTTACACGGTTTTACTCCCCATTTACTGCTTCCCCCGTCAGGAGTTGCTTACACTGCCTTATTCAGGCAAACCCCACTTTAAGGGCATGAAATGATTTGTTTACTCATCAACATGAAGAAAATTTATTACATTATTCACAGTATAATAATTAATTTTATAGTTTTACTTAATGACTCACAAGGAATATATTTAAGTTGATGCAGAAGATTTTAGCCAGATAGAGGGAAAATTATACTTTTTGGCTTGTACACCAAAATAGTCTCAGTACAGCCACTGTTCAGTTCATTAAAGCTTGTCCTCTCCTAAAATAAATAACTTAAAACTAGAATTACTTAGCATACACAGCAACAAGAAGAAAAAAAAACTTACTAACATTTTTAAACAAAGCTCTCGGAAGGTATGCTAACACTCAGAATGTGTGTTGGGGGTGACAATCAGCTGCAACCAGACCAAAGTTGAGCTAAATATCTGTAACATTGACTGAATTATAAAGATTTTTTGTTTTCAAAAGTTGATTAGCTTGATCAGGTCCAATTCAAGTCCAATAGTTAGTTGTAAATGGCTGCTCACTGCACCACCTGGTGGTGGTTGGGTTAAATGCAGAGACGAATTTCGTCTTGTATGGGAAACATACACAGATGACAGAAATGTGACATTTATTTATTTTAAATGCACATCCAATTATTTATTTCTGCAACTTTCCTTAAAAGTTGTTCTTGAGATATTTTGCTAACAAACAGGTTATGAATGCACTGACATAAACAATGTTTCTGTTTAATGCTCAAGGTTTTTTGTTTTGTTTTAATAAATTAAGACAATGACTCTTTTGGTTGGTCGTCTTTTCTACAAATGCATATGTAAAGTTTTTAAGCCGTGACTTTCTAATTATGAGAAAAAAATTTATTTAATGTTTTGATATGCAAGTTTATATATGTTAGATCTGCCTTGTTTATTTTGTTGTGTTAAATTGTAAAACCAATTAAAAAAGGAGTTTGGATAAAGTTGTTATTGCCCTGAGCAAATTACTGTAACTTCATTTGACGATCATGCATGAACATCTTTGAATACTACAGTACTGTACTTCCAAATTGGCTTTATCCAATTATGTGGGGTTCTGTAGAAAGGGTTTGAGCAATTAATATCTTACCTGCTGCAGCTCTTTTAACAATGTCAGTTTTGAGATATAAACCTTTGTTTTCTGACTAGATGGATGAGCTTACACCGAGTTTTAGCAGGGCCAAGTTCAAAGTGGATTGCTACCAATTTAAAACACTTCCAAGTGTCAAAAATCAAATTGCAGTTTTGGTGAAGGCTATTTTATGAACCTTGACATCACTGAGTTTCACATAACATTATTATTCTGTTATGATATTCCTGCTTGAATCATCCCAGGCTGTACAGAAAGTGTTACTGCAAGCTGCTACTTTTTATTGAATGTTAATGGAAATAAATATGTAATGTGAAATCAACGGGAATGCCAAGGTTTATAAAATGTATTTTACATGAGCTGCTGTGAACTTTTTAAGACATAATTTATCTTAAAACAGCAACCATTCACTTTGTTCTTGTTCTTGCTATGCTAGCTGTTAGCTTGTGAATCCAGTCAGAAATGGAGGTGGTTCAAGGAGCGATCTACAACAGGTAAGATATTAATTGTTCACAACCCCAGAGTTGGTAAACCTTTTTAAAACTATTTGTCTTCTTATTTTGTAATACAATTCTAAAAAATTCTAAATTAAGGTTTATGTTTTAGGCTTTCTGAAGAAAATGTATCTGCCACCAAAATAAAGCCCATGCAGATAAAACTGTGTAGATTAAATGGATAAAGGGAACCTGGGAAGGGACTTGTACTTGCATTTTTCATAACAATGGAAGAATAAAAAAACAATTTCAATCACACACATTTTAACAAGTGCATAATCTAAAAGTGCATAGTTAAACCGCTTGTAGACAAAAATGCATGAAATAGATTTTATTACATCACAAATGCAAAACTCTGCCTTTGAAGATGAGCCGAGGTTCCTCCCATCTTTGAGGTTTCTTGCATAAACAGAGCTTAATATAACTTGAGACCTTTACGTTTTAGTTAAAAAAAGTAGTTCAGATAGTTTTTGCTCTTCCGAGAGCATTTCAAAAATCATTAAGCAAAGATGACAGTCTTCATCCTGTTTGACATTAGAAATTAGCTTCCTTCCATCTAGCGTATCCCTGCGGAGCGCTCGGCGGGGGTCCACAGGGGAAAGGGCTGATGGGAATGGTGCGGGTGATCTCATCATCAGGGAGTGACTCATGCCCGTCTTTAAGTGGCTCTGCTCCTTCCAGTCAGTCACAAGCAGTGTGTGTTTTTGTGTGTGTTGTAATGGGAGGTCGTGAGCACAGCTTTGAAGCTCCTGGCTGAGAAGTTGAGCACAGCTGTGCTCTGTGGTTTCTGTCTTTTTGTGGTTTACCGTCTTTATACAGTATTGCACTGTGCCAGTGGTGTGCAGAAGCTTACAAAACGTGTCCAAACAAATTTTTTTTTCTGCTTTCTTTAGCGTTGTCACACACACTTTCCTTTTATTTTTTGAAAATTATGCAATTAATGCAATTATTGTTAGTGCAATTACTGTAATTATCTCCTTGAGCATTCTGTTTCACACATTTCAGCAGCAAGGCGGCAACAGTTTCGTAGAACAGCTTTTGTTCGTGAAACACAATGTGACAAATTTGCCTCTTTTAACTTTAAAAGTCTAAACAGCCTTCTGTTTTTTTAGGTCTGTGATTAGATAACATAAAGTTTAACAACACTTAAAAGTTTGAGCTAAAAAAAACCACATAATGTAGAGCATCTAAAAACAGATATTTTTTCTTGAACAAGGATATGGCTCTGTGATGGACTGCAACCTGTCCAGGGTGTACCCTGCCTCTTGTACTGGACATGCGCACTAGCGACCCCTGTGACCCAGAAAGAAAGAAGCGGGTAAAGATAATAGATGGATGTAATGTTCATCTAAAACCCGCTGGGCAAATGTATTGAAAGACATAAAGATTATATACATCCATCATCCATCCATCCATTTTCGTCTGCTTATCCGGGGTCGGGTCGCGGGGGTAGCAGCCTAAGTAGGGAGGCCCAGACTTCCCTCTCCCCAGCCACTTGGAGCAGCTCCTCTGGGGGAATCCCAAGGCGTTCCCAGGCCAGCCGAGAAACATAGTCCCTCCAGCGTGTCCTGGGTCTTCCTCTGGGTCTCCTCCCGGTGGGACATGCCCGGAACACCTCACCAGGGAGGCGTCCAGGAGGCATCCTAACCAGATGCCCGAGCCACCTCAACTGGCTCCTCTCGATGTGGAGAAGCAGCGGCTCTACTCCGAGTCCCTCCCGGATGACTGAGCTTCTCACCCTATCTCTAAGGGAGAGTCCAGACACCCTGCGGAGAAAACTCATTTCAGCCGCTTGTATCCGAGATCTCGTTCTTTCGGTCACAACCCAAAGCTCATGACCATAGATGAGGGTGGGAACGTAGATCGATCGGTAAATTGAGAGCTTTGCCTTTCGACTCAGCTCTCTCTTCACCACGACAGACCGGTACAGCGCCCGCTTCACTGCGGATGCTGCACCTATCCGCCTATCGATCTCACGCTCCAGTTTTCCCTCATTCGTGAACAAGACCCCGAGATACTTAAACTCCTCCACTTGGGGCAGGACCTCCTCCCCGACCCGGAGAGGGCATGCTACCCTTTTCCGGCTCAAGACCATGGCCTCGGATTTGGAGGAACTGATCCTCATCCCGGCCGCATCACACTCGGCTGCAAACCGCTCCAGCGAAAGCTGTAGATCACGATCTGATGAAGCCAATAGGACCACATCATCTGCAAAAAACAGAGAAGCGATTCTAAGGCCACCAAAACGGATCCTCTCAACACCTTGGCTGCGCCTAGAAATTCTGTCCATAAAAGTTATGAACAGAATCGGTGACAAAGGGCAACCTTGGCGGAGTCCAACTCTCACTGGAAACGAGCCTGACTTACTGCCGGCAATGCGGACCAAGCTCTGACACCGGTCGTACAGGGACCTAACAGCCCATATCAAAGGGCCTGGTACCCCATACTCCCGGAGTACCCCCCACAGAACCCCCCGAGGGACGCGGTCGAATGCCTTTTCCAAGTCCACAAAACACATGTAAACTGGTTGGGCAAACTCCCACGCGCCCTCCAGGACCCTGCTGAGGGATTATATACAGATTATTATTTCTTTTTTTCATTTACCCTTTATTTATACAGATAGTCTCATTGAGCCATGAGAACTCATTTTCAAGAGAGACCTGTTTAGGGAGCAGATGATGTGGGTTAAGGGCCTTGCTCAGGGGCCCAGGGTGGGGTGAATGAGGGTGGAGGCAGGTGTGGGCGTTTCACCTTTTTCCACTCACATTTTTTGATGTTGTCGGTACCGGGGCTTGAACCTGCAATCTTCATATCACAGGCCCACCGTCTCTAACCACTGCACCACCACTCCCCTATTATAATGAAAATAACAAATATCTTGTGTGATCTCTTCAAGCTCAGAGTTTGGGATGTTTCAGCAACGACTACACCAAATGTTATATTGGTCTCTGTAAAGTTGACCGAGTTGTAGCTATTTCTGTGTTTGTTATAGGGCTGGGCGATATGGACAAAAATTCATATCTTGATATTGTTGTGATATATCGCGATATACGATATATATCTCGATATAATTTTCTTTCCATAAAAGAATAACAAAAATATATTTCTGAGTCAAAGCTTTGTCCCAGTTGTCACACAGCAACATTTATTAACAAACAGCTGTAACTCTACAAAATAAATGTCTAAAAAATGAACTATTACTTTATTTTTTAGACATTTATTTACACCTATTAAATAATAGTCCTCTTCAGCTGAGGGCAGCTGTGGCTGAGAGGCTAGAGCAGTCTCCTCCAATGGGAGAGATGCTGAAGTGTTCCTGGGCAGTGGGCAACACTGAACCCTTCATTGCCTCTGATGTGTGTCCCTTCAGTGTATGAATGTGATAAAGTACTGATTATTCTTAGTACAGTTCTAGTAGAGTGCTGCATGAATGTGATAAAGTACTGATTGTTCTTTGTACAGTTCTAATAGAGTGCTGTATGAATGGGTAAATGAGGACACAGATTGTGTTTTAAAGAGCTTTGAGTGTCTTGATAAGATAGAAAGGTGCTTTCACTTTAGTCAGTGTGTTTGTGAACTGCAGTAAATGTGAGCCTCTGTGGTACAATATATTTGATATACTGTATCCGGTTTTATTGTGAAAGGGTCAGGGGGTTGTTTCCGGGTTCACGAAGAATAAAGACGTTCTCTAAGTTGCTCTACAAAGTGTCGCATTGAATCCTTGTGTAAAAACACGACAGCCTCCACTCAGAAACGTGAACAGAGAGGCGGAGACATTATTAAATCAGCAGTTTATCATATATCGCTAAAGACACGGTCAGTCTCAGCTGTGGAAGAAGACGGCTAAAGCGTTAGCCATCTTGTTAGCCGCTAAGGACCGTTTCTTTAGCGATATATGATAAACTGCTGATTTATTAATGTCTCCACCTCTCTCTGCGGTGCACGCACGACTATATGAGCTCAGACCCGTGGTTTGTTTTAAGGAAGCAGCAGGTGTATAAAAACACTCGGTTCTGCCGTTCATGCTCCACTCCGCTGTTTAAATGGTGAAAAAGATACGTAGTTCCGACCTTTCGTCGGGATTATTTTCAGCATCGTCTACAAAAATATTTTTTCTGCCCTCATCTGACAATTTAAATCCAAACTAGCTCAGAAAGAACATTGTTTTTCCTCCTCAGCAGCTAGCGTCGCTCTTCATATCTGCCGTGTACTTGTGCTGCGGCTCTGCTCTCCTACAGGCAGGAAGGAGGGGGGCGAGTGGGAGCCCGCGCGACAGCAGGAGGATTCTCGATATAGACGATATAGCCATTTTAACCATCGTACATTTAAAATATCGCGATACATTGAGTATATTCGCTATATCGCCCACCCCTAGTTTGTTATGGTTCAATACCTGCAGTGGCCATCTTGAATCAGGTAGACTCCAAAAGCCAATCAGTTGTAGGTGTTTGTCCAATAACTAATTTCGGAGAATTTTTTAAAAATCAGACTACTTTTTTATGATATTTTGATAACTAATAAAGGCAAGTACGGTACAATACATGCACAAAAACATGAGGCATTGCAGATGCCATGAAACATTTTGGTTCTCCCATAAACACCTTTGGGGGCCGAGATGGTGTTGGGGCAGGGCACCCACTCGGGACCCAAAGGTCCTGGATTAAATCCCTGGTCACTGCACATCTCGTGGTGTCTCTGAGCAGGACACCCCATCCCCAGCTGCCCCCCCCACAGCCACCCACCGCCCCACCCAATGGCAGATGGGCCAAAAGCAGAGAGCCAATTTTGCCATTATATGGGAACATACAATGATGACAATACATAATGTGACAAATTTGTTTGTTTATTATTACAGTATTGTGTTTTATGAATTTTATTCAACCCCCCCAAAACAAACAAACAAAAACTTGCTAACAGAAAAAGGATGTGGTTCAATCATTTTTAGTTGGTCCCATTTCATAGAGTTTATCTCACTGTGGGAATGAAGCGTGGACCTTTACACTGCCTGCAGAGGCAGCTTTATTGATTCAAGCAGAAGCGCATCTGTTCTGTCACACGTGCATAAGATGGACAGAAGAAAAACTCCTCTGAAACGCCTTATGTGCTGAAAAGCTGACAGTCTGTGATGCACTCATGGCTCTATTTTAAATTCTCAGCAGTCAGAATTTGTACCAGAATACTGAACGGTAGTCAATGTTAATGTCAATTTTATTTATATAGCACATAAAAACAACCGAAGTCGACCAAAGTGCTTTACAGTTAAAAAAAATAAAATAAAATACAACAGAGTAAAATGCATCTACTGCCACTAAACATAATAAAGCTATCAGTAAATACACAACAACAATAAAATCTGCTCAAAATTTGATCTCAGATTCTGCGAGGATCAAATGCCAAGTAAAAGAGATGAGTCTTAAGTGAAGATTTAAAAGTGTCAACAGTCTGAGCGGTCTTTACTTTCTCAGGTAAACTGTTCCACAGTTTTGGAGCAGCAACCGCAAAAGCCCGATCACCTCTGGATTTCATTTTGGATCTGGGGAGTCATGGGATTTTTACTCTTCAGTTTACGTGTTTACAACTGGGTTCCATGAGGCATTTTGTGAGGGAGTGCTGTAAGAGTACAGTGTGACGAGGTTGATTTAAGAGCTATCTGGTCGCTGAAGTACCAAAGCAAAAGCTGTGTCCGTGCTCTTAGCACATCATCAAGCTTGTTTCTGGTGCGGGCTGTACCCTACCAGAACTATATCTTGTCTCTGATCCTGTTTGTGGGGCAGGATCTCAAAGCACAGTTGTGATAAGGAGGGTGTTAGGTTGGAAACTCCAGGGTCTTTGCTTTTTGCAGATGATGTGGTTCTATTAGTGTCTTTGAGCCATGATCTTGTGCGCTGAAGCTGTTCACAGCTGAGTGTGGCTAGGAGAAAAAAGTCAACGTCTTCAAGTATGAGGCCACTGCTATTGACTGGATAAAGGTTTAGTGCTTCCTCTGGGTCTAGGATGAGTCTCTGCCTCAAACTGAGGAGTTCAAGTATTGGAAAATCTGGTTCATGAGTAATAGTGGAATCAAGATGAAGATGAACGAACATTGGCAACCTTCTGTTTATGTAGTGAGGGTGTTGCTATGATCTGTTGTGGTGAATAAGGCAAAGCTTTTAATTTACTGGTCTACAGTGTTGTTTGTCTCTATATGACCCTGTGATGGACTTGCGACCTGTCCAGGGTATATCCCGCCTCTCGCACAGTGATGGCTGGACATGGGCACCAGTGACCCCCATGACCTGAAAAGAAAAAGTGGGTAAAGATAATAGATGGATGGATGGATGGATGTGTCTGTCTACGATCCAACCTTCACTTATGGGTCATGATACAACCAAAAGAACAAGATCCTAAATACAACTGTTTGAAATGAGCTTCCTCTGTTGGGTGGCCGGGATCAGCCTTAGGGATAATGTGAGGAGGTCCGTCATCTGGGGGGTGCCCGGAGTAGAGTCCTATTGAAAGGAGTTGGTTGAAGTTGTTAGTGCATCCAATTAGTTTGCCTTCTTTACACCTCTGTTTGGAGGTTTTCCACACAGCAGGAGGAGGTCCCAAGGCAGACCCAGAACTCATGGATTAAATATCCTCTTTGACCTGGGAGGGCCATGGGGTCCTCCAGGAAGAACTGAAGAGTGTTGGGGAGAGGGATGTCTGGGTTTCCCTCCTGGACCTGTTACCCTTGCATCCTGAACATGACTGGGGTGAGTGGAAAAGGATGGATAGACAAACTGAACACTGAACAGATTAAAAACTGATCTTGTGATGCTTCAGATGACAAGTTGGTTTGTTTGACGTTTTTGTTAGATTTTCAGAAAATAAAAATCACTGAGGTCATTAGATTATTTTTCTGGGACCCTTTGAAGGAGCTGGAACAGTTGATGTGAAATAATAAAGCCAAACCCATTAACCCAAGCTACTGGCTTGAATTACAGACTGAATTTACCATCCATAAAGCGATTCGGCTAAATTTGCAGTTGGGACTAGCAGCAACAGCATGATTTTAGTTTGATCACCAACCATTTAAATGTTTACTAGTTTATTTGTTAATGAAAATATTCCTTCATTAATTCTGTTTCACCTCCTGCGATGCTACGTATTTTTGGCCAAAATTACCCCAACCGTTAGGCTTTTAGTGTTTGATTATTCGGTCCTTTTTGGTGCATTTTAATGACACAAACAGGATTTGTTTTAATGCCAAACCACAGTTCTTCAGCTAAACCATGCACAAAAATGGCAGTTTTTCTCCAATTGTCAGGTTCCTCCTAGCCTGTTTCGTTCGTTCACCAACAGAAACGAGTAGCTTTCATGTTCAGACGTGAGAAGGTTGCTGTCATCATTCTCGCACACCTGTTAGATGGGCCATGATGAGGATGTTTGATGTGTGATGTCTTCCTTTTTGTTACACTGTGTGTGTGTGTGTGTGTGTGTGTGTGTATGCGTGCGTGTGCGTACGTACGTGAGTAGACGTGTTTGATGTTGAGGTAAATGGTTCATACCCGACATCACACATTTTTACACTCACACCCTGACATTTTGATTCTTTCAGCTCATTCACAATAGTTCTACTGTATTTCATTTAATCTTTATTTATTTCTCCGTGTCTCTCTCTAATTTTTATTCACCTTTTTTTGTATTTGTGACCTTTTATTTCTTTACCTGGTCTTTAAACCTTACTTTTTATTGTTTACAATTCTTGCGTTTTTATGCTTTTCACCTCTTTACCTGTCAAACTAATAGTCTTTTCCCACATTCTTCCT
The DNA here is from genome assembly GCA_038048925.1 of Garcialebias charrua. Classification (NCBI taxonomy): domain Eukaryota; kingdom Metazoa; phylum Chordata; class Actinopteri; order Cyprinodontiformes; family Rivulidae; genus Garcialebias; species Garcialebias charrua. Next base: position 35,228 of record JBBPBX010009504.1, on the reverse strand, counting down.
CTAGTGTTTATTTCCAGAAATAGGGGTGTGTGTGAGAGAGAGGGAAAAAAGAATGACTTGTTAAAAGTGTAAACTTGTATTGCACATGCGTTGCATAATTCCCTTTGTGTTTTTAAGCGTATTGCTGTATATTTTGTAATCAGCAATAAGTGGTGCAGAATATATTCATTGATTTCTATTTTATGGTTCTCATCTTGCTTGCCGTGCTGTTTTAATTATTAACAATTAAAATTTATGAGACGGGGGCAAACAACTGTCAGAGAGAAAATAAATTTAAGGAGTGGGACGAGGAGTATAAAAAGTAATGCTAATGAATGTTTGTTCCTAAATACTGATGTTTGATTTGGATTGATGGATTAATTTAAGTCTAGTGAGATAAATACAACCTTTAATGAACATCACTTTGCATAATGTACAAAGTCTATTTATTTGACAAAACTGCATTAATTAAGTTAAGTCTGCCCCATGACTCAGTAGCTTGTAAAGCCACTTATATCAGCAGAAACTTGAACCATTCCTCTCTGAATGACTTGCACTGTTGTGGAGAAATGTTGGCTTACTCCTCTTTATAATGATGCTTCAGTTCACTGAGTTTTCATTTACCAGTAGTTTTAAAAAAAATGTTGTGGTCTTCTTTGGTCCAACATGGCATTTCAGTCCAATTTTGGCCTGATCTTTGATTGGACCTTTACAAAATCTGCACACCGTTCTTTTTCAGATTTCTGTTATAGATTTTCCTTTAGCATGACTCAGTTTGGACCAAGCTCAAAGTTTAGGACTCACATTTGTCTCTGCTGTACTTTGTGACATAAATGAGTTTATTTGTTGACTAAATCGGCGGCTCATAAAGCTGGTTTTGGAATCCTGCGGTGTACAGTATTATGAAACTACAACGAGAGGTTCCTTATCGATCTCCAGAACTTGTAGTTAAAAAAACTATTTCTTATGACCTGTTTTTATCATAATGATACAAATTAAACAGTCTAAAGAAGTGAATAAAAGTTGTCTTTTTTTTAAATGATTATTATTATTAAGCTTAAGCTAAATTAAATTTATGAAGATTTTGGTGTTTTTAACCAATGTTTGTATATTTAAACCAGCTGTAATTGGGGTCACAGACCTTTGTCACTTTGTGGTTTGGAAGTCAAAACTTTTGGGAATCACTGCACTAAATGACTCCCAGGTGGTCAGGCTTGTGGGAGTAAACAAGCCCAAATCATCTGAATCATCATCGCCACTGTGCTTGACATATAATGCAAGCATAACTCAGTTTTTTATTTCAGTTTATGGTAAATATTTAAACTTCAAAATCAGAAGACCTTGCTTTGACTGTCCAGGATATTTAAATCAAAACTCACAATTCATACAGCATCCTTAAAAAGTCTTAAGAAGTCTTAGGCCCTGTTTACACCGACACTGCGGGGAAACTGATGTTTTGGGTATGTTAATTAGGTGAAAAGTTTTGCGTTGACACGGTCGAATTCTGTGGATACGACTCTCTCCCCCTCCACCCCCCGTCCTCATGATTTCACTGTAGTTACCATGCTGGGCCATTAGATGGCGCTGTGATTTTTGGAACCTTCACTACTGCGCATGCGTGCTGCCTGAGGTAAACAGCAGCCGAGGCAGCCTGCCTCGTCTGTTTTCCTCTCTGGCTAAAATCAGCTAACTACAAGTTGTTGTCAACAAGTTAACAACAAGTTAAAGCTGGAATTTGGATAAGAGTCAACAGATTTGACACCAAGTGGGACCGCTTCATCTAACAAGCTGCACACCAGACGCTGAGTGGACTGTGGACCAGAACCGGACTTTACTCCGTGATAAACAGCTGACTTACAGCAGGTAAATCAACGTTCTTAATATAATGTTTGCTTGTGTTTACTTTGATCACACAACAACTGAGTTTTTTTTATTTATTTATTTATTTCTGCCAGGTGGAGAAGCTGTCGTTCCAACAAACAGGCAGACGGTTCGGCGGTTCTGATGGGTCCAGATGAACACACAGCAAGAGTCCAGTTCATTAACGTAGTTACAGTTCGGTTCACGTGTTTTAATAGTGTGTTCAGTTTAATTCTCAGTGTTTGTGTTGTAAACTTTGTGGTGCTGAATAAATAAATAAATAAAAAATAAACCTGGTGTCTTCATTTTCACAGCACGTTACGCACTGTTTAAAAAATGTAACGAGTCCAGATAGATACTGTAGTTCAGATAAATTTAAACATCTCCCACGCCAACATAAATACTGTTTATTATTGTTAAACTGTTATATTTTGCAGCGTGACACGTGAAATGTCAGACTGTCCGCGCATGCGGGCTGCGCGCATGTGGTTGACACAAAAGCTCCACGGGAGATGTTTACATTATCAGCGGGGGGTCAGCGAAAAACTTCCACCTTGAGAGCAGGGTCAGAAAAGTATCGGAGTCAAAGAGGGGGGCCAGCAGCGTCGTGTAGGCGATAAGCAAAGTCGCAAAGAGAAAGTAGCGGTTACACTCAAAATACGCGCCGTGTAAACTGGCCCTAAAATTCATGTATCTACAATTAAGGCCTTAAAATATCTTAAATTCCATTCATCCATCAATTGTCTTTACCTGCTTCTTCCTTTTCGGGTTGCGGGGGACACAGGTGCCCATATCAGCCATCACTGTGCATTGTGTGCAAGAGGTGGGTACACCCTGGACAGGTCTCCAGTCCATCACAGGGACACAGAGAGACAAACAAGACCACCATGCACTCTCTCCCTCACACCTAGGGACAATTTAGAGTTACCAATCAGCCTAACATGCATGTTTTTGATCTGTGGGAGGAAATCCGAGTACCCAGGGAAAACCCACGTATGCCCAGAGAGAACATGCAAACCACCCAGAAAGGCCCTCGGCCAGCATTGAAACCGGGGCGACCTTCTCGCTGAGAGACAACGGCTCTACCATTCATTTATTTATACAGGTTAGTCTCATTGGGTCACGAGGACTCATTGACAAGAGAGACCTGTTTGACGCAACTGCGCCACTGTGCTGCCCTGTCTTAAATTCCTTAATTTTTTTTAAAAGTTGGTCTTGAATAAATTACTGAGAGGTCTTAAAATTTGTTGAGGCAGGACTACTTAAACTCATGTATTTTTTTTAATCTCTGGACTTTTCTGGCTGGCAAAAGTTTTTCATTGAGCGGCATACAAACTTATTTTTTACATAATAAACTTGCATTTTATTTTATACAGTCATTGGTTCAAACCGACTGTGACTCAAGGCGAGTAAGGCTACTTTCTACTAGCTGCTGATACATATGCTTACTAGCTAGCTATTCTGTGAATCATGGGCAAGGTTACATTTATGGACAACTGGCTCACATCTGTTACCAACTCAGATGAGGCCAGGTGTATTCTGTACAAACAACATTCAAGCTTGGTATTGATTATCTTTGTTTATGAAGGCAAAACTGGAAACTAAGAAAACTGAGCCTCGTGCTATGAATGTACAGTATTTAGTAGATATCTTTTTTTTTGTTTGATTCCAACCAAATTACTGAATTAGTGTTTTTGGTCTTAAATTATATTCAAGGTGTCATTAAAAAATGTGAGTTGCTGAAACCTGCAGATATCTTGTTTTAAGTTTAAGTTGTAAGTGGAAAAAGTGAATGAAAATAAGGTATAAGAGTAAAAATGGAAAAAGTGCTCCATTTCTTAAAATTTGATTTATTTAAAAAAATGTTTCCATCCTTTTTTAAGCACTATCTGTACCTCTCTGCCTGGTAAGGCCGCACACACCCAGAAAACACACACACAAAAACAAATGAGTACACATTTAAAATTCCCTGACTCACAAATCTCCCTAGACATTCCAGCCCTCATTTTTATACACAGCACTGCATCAGTGAGGTGGTTTGTTATGAAGCAATTTATATTCAAGGATTCTTTATCAAACTGACTGACCTGTCACACTTCCAAGAGCACCATGGATGGTCTGTGTGCTGATATCACTTCTAAAGAGCATTACAATTTCAGTTATTTGACAGTTTTGTGTTCAAGCCCCTTTTAGCCACAAAACAGCTTCCTTATATGGAGGTTTGACTTTATAAATAAAGATCAAATGTGTATTTCATATATTTGACTAAATCTCTTTAATGTTGATGGCTTAGCTTTTTTGTCTTCTATTCTGCCAACTATCTCAAGGGAAGACTGTACAGTACAGTATATGCATTTTTATGTATTTTTAAGTGTTTTGCTGGCTTTCTGCAACTACACTCTCTTAATAATAGATCACTGTCATGGGAGCTGTATTTGCACTAGCTGTAAGTGGTGTAAAGTGCCAAAAAAGAAACCGACTACCACCAGTGTTTAAATGCACTGTCATCCTCTGGACTATCCGAGGGAGAGGCCGGAAAAAACAGCCAAGCAGAGGAACGACATACTTGCAGACAGACAAACAGATGGCAGGCAAATGGGTAGACAGGACAACAAGGCAAAGAGTCAGAGACACAGAAAGACAGATGGCAAGCTTACAGTCAGACAGACTGGTGGACAAGGCAACAAATGGGACGCAGTCGGTCAGACAAATCTGGAAGCTTGAGGACAGAGAGACAAGTCTAGCAAATACCCTGTCAGTACATTTAGAGAAGGCCAAAATGAAAAATTGGCATGATTGAACAAGCATGTTGGTGTTGTACTCTCCAGCACTGAAACTTGAAATGTCCACAATTTGCTCAGACCATTTGAAAAGGTCGTCACTTGCTTAGAATTCAAGTAAAACTGGTCTATGTAGCAAAACTTTAATTTATTCTTTTCTAATGAGCGTTTGGAGTTATTTCTCTTTAATGTCCTTGTTATTGAAGCCCAATTTAAGAAATTTTGGAGCAGATGAGATTAGAATAAATCAGGACTAGTCTGCCAACTCTTTAAAACCATTGTTCAGATATTTTGACGTGGGATTCTGTGAAAAAGATACAAATACTGTAACACTGAATGATCTCACTTTGGAGAAATAGCTTAACTAATGAGCTGATTGTTTGTCTGAACAAAGCAAGTTCTAAAGTGAATTTCTGCTATCTTAAAATGGTTTCAATTTATTCAGCAGAAATATTGTAAAATTTGGGCAGGAGTGTCCCATGCTGCACTGGAAGTGCTAAAGCTAGCTGATGCTATTTCTTGTTTGCAGTTATTCACAGTTTAATATAAATAAACGTTAAACAAAACTACCAGCAATGCAGTGTATCCCCTACCATCATTCAAGGAGGGCGCCACGCCCTATCAATAGCACCCTGTCTACCAAACCCCACACCCTCCACTTTGCTTCGCCACTTCCGGACATCGAGCGGAAATTGTAGCAGCTCAGCTCAGACTCCAAACTGCACGTAATACAAACGTAGCACTCTTTCCCGAAATCTGCCAGCACTAACGTAGCATTAGGCCTGTCGCGATGAACAATAAATTTATTCACATGATATATGAAAATTATCAACTTCATTTTCATTTATCGACTTAAAATAATTTAACGTCTCTCTTTCTACTGAAGACACTGGATGACAAGGCTCAACTCCGGTGCTCTTTGTTTGTTTTGTTTTGTTTATTTATTCATTCATTTCATTTCAATTAAAACAAGACATATTCCAAACAATTAAATAAAATAACTAAAATGAAAGGCAGCAGAAGAAGAATAAATTCTTATCTCCATGTCCATGCTTTTGTCTCCTCCAGGCCTGACTACTGCAACTCCCTGTTTATTGGAATCCCTGCCAAAAACCTACAAAAACTTCAATATATTCAAAACAGTGCAGCAAGGATCTTGTTGAGAGTTCGTAAATTTGAACATATTACGCCCATTCTCCATAACCTTCATTGGCTTCCTGTCGCCTACAGAATTCAGTACAAAACTGCTCTCATTACACATCAATGCTTACATGGAGCTTCACCAGATTATCTGAAGGATATTCTTATTCCATACTCATCCACCCGGTCGCTGCGGTCACAGAACAGTAATCTCCTTCACATTCCGAGAACCAAATTAAGGACCATGGGAGACCGGGCTTTCAGTGTGGCTGCCCCCCGCCTGTGGAACTCTCTTCCTGACTGTCTGAGAGCCCCACAGTCTGTGGTTGACTTTAAGAGCGGCTTGAAGACCTTTCTTTTCAACCGAGCATACTCTACCTCCTCATGATTCTACTTTTGATCTTAGTTGATATTGTTATTGATTTTACTTGTTTTTTTACTTGTTTTATTGACATTTAATTATGTTGCACCTTGTAGCACTTTGAGATTTTCATTAATGAAAAGTGCGTTATAAATTGAATTCATCATTATTATTATTATTATTATCTCTCTTCACTGACCCTTCCCTTTCTTTTCTCTTTAAAATTTGTTTTAACTGTCCAAAATCGTGTTTTTGGATCGTTAAAAGCAGCTAAGCTGAGAAGCTAAGCTAACAGGCCGACCTCGGGAAAAAAAAAAAAAAACTCCCATCTTGTCGAAGTTCCATAATTTATGGTCGAAATCCGTGCCTTCATCTAAAAAGTTGTTTTTCCTCAAAAAGAAGCTGAAAACTTGTTTACTGATTTTTTTTAAATTAAAAGCTCTGTGAGAAAAATGCTATGCTAAAGAGTTCAAACCACACCGAGCATCCACCATTTTGAGAATCAAGAACAAGGAAGGAAAGACAGCCCACATCACGTCAAGGGGCCTCCCTCCCATTTTTCATATAGACACACTGCTCGCTGAGCTTTATATATTGTGGTTTTCGAGCAAAAGTTGGGTGGGGGTTTACTGAGGGAAGAGCCTTTAGCTTTTTAGCTAGCGCGCCTGTATTGCGCCTCGTTAACTTAGCGTTACAACAGTGCCAGCAAGGGTGGGTGGGTGGTTGTGTGCAGTTCAGTTCGGTAGGCGGGGCACACAGTTCTGTTAATGGGGCGGAGCGCTCCACTTACCGGTATATAATGGTAGGGGAAACACTGCAGATTACCATCAGATCTGGACTGATGTCAGTCTTGACTGTACTGGGTTCAGTAATCAGTCATGTTCACTAAAGCTATTTTTCCTCATGGTCCAGTTTCATCACAGCTCGCCTTACTCAGGTCTACACAGTCTAGGTGGCTTTTTATATAACTTGAGTTCCACTTCAATATGGGCGGAATTGTCATAATGCAGCCACTCAAAACCTTTGCAATAGGGATGCACAGTACAGGTAGTCCTCGGGTTACGACAGTCTCGAGTTACGACATTTCGTGGTTACGTCACGCATCTCCATTGAAAAAAAAATACATTTTGAATTTTTTTATTTTGAAAGCAAGTTCCGAGTTCCTTCCGGTTTTGACAGCAGAAGCAGTAGCTTGACGGAGAAGCTACAAGGCCGGACCTTATTGTTTGGACCGGCAGACCGACGAGGAGGGACGAGCTAACATGCTAAAAGACCTTACTGTAAAGCTCTGGACTGCGCGAAGCAATGGAAAACTACAGGTAGCTGCAGAACTTGGACAGAGCTTGGAGGAACAACGAGCGAACATGCTAACAGACGTTACTGTAAAGCTCTGGACCGCGCGAAGCAGTGGGAAACTACAGGTAGCTGCAGAGCTTGGAGGAACAACGAGCTAACATGCTAACATACCTTACTGTAAAGCTCTGGAACGTGCAAAGCAGTGGAAAACTACAGGCAGCTGCAGAGCTTGGAGGAACAACGAGCTAACATGCTAACAGACCTTACTGTAAAGCTCTGGACTGCGCAAAGCAGTGGAAAACTACAGGCAGTTGCAGAGCTTGGAGGAACAGCGAGCTAACATGCTAACAAGGCGGAAGAAGGCTTCACCAGCTCCCAGTAGGAAATTAACTGGTTTTTTAGTTTTCATTTCATTATGGCTTTCAAATGTACTGTATGTTTTTTGATAATTATGTAGGGTACTATGTTAGGATAGGTTAAGTGCTTGGTAACTGTACAGTGCTGTACATGTATATGGGGCAGTATGTACGTATTTTCCACTTACGATGAAATTCGGGTTACGACGGCGTGTAGGAACGGAACTCCGTCATAAGTCGGGGACTACCTGTATTAGCAACATGGTATCGGTATCAGCCGATTATTAAAGTTAAATTTCAATATCGGACATTGGCCATTCCAATAAAACAACTCACAGATATAAAAGGTGCTGTTTTTGCTTGCAGCGGCAGCACAACGTGATGATGTTGCAATGGCTGTGCAACGCGATGATGTTACTGATGATGTTTATTTTTATTTTATTTATTTTTATTATTTTATTATTTAATTTTATTAAATTTTTATTACTGTTGTTTTTTATTCTATTTTCACTGATTTATTGTTCCAGTTTATTCATATTTTTTATCCTGTTAAGCACCTTGGTCAAAAAACAAAACAAAAAAAAATGCAAGGCATTGTAGGAAGGTGCTATACAAATAAAGTTTATTATTATTATTATTATTACTTGCGCTTACCCGATCTCACAGCGGAGATGAAAATTCAAAATGTCGGCGGTGTGGAAGTTTTATTTTTTGTTGGTGAGGATGTTGGATTCTGAAGATCTATGGACGTTGAGCCTCGCCACATCTTCCGCAGTCGGAGATATTTTTCCGACGTAACATTACCCGAGTTACAAGCCGTCATTTCCGACATCATTGAGAAGCTAATAGCCGATGGCACGACTTGTTGGTGAGTTTTACCACAGACATTTGGACGTCGTGTTAGCCCCGTAATAGCATGATTAGTGTTATGGCACAATGGATAGACAAAAACTTTAAACTTAAAAAGGTTGTTCTTCATGCACAGGAGTGCAGTGGATCCCACACTGCTGCTTGGAACTCGGAACAAGCCTCCACAAGTAAGACTGCATTACAGGTGACAAATGCTAAAAAATAACATTTAACACTTTTCATTTAATATAAGTTAAAGTGCTATGCATACGGTTGTTACTGAATACAGGTAGTCCACGACTTACGACGGAGTTCCGTTCCTACGTGCTGTCGTAACTCGAATTTTGACGTAAGTCGGAAAATACGTACATGCTGCCCCATATACATGTACTGTACAGTTACCAAGCACTTAGCTTATCCTAACACCGTACCTTACATAATTATCAAAAAACACATGCATTTGGAGCCGTAATGAAGGGAAAAAGAGTTAATAACCTACTGGGAGCTGGTGAAGTCGTCTGTTAGCATGTTAGCTCGGTGCTCCTCCAACATCTGAGGCTGCCTGTACTTCGCGCGGTCCAGAGTGTTTCCAGTAAGGCCTGTTAGCATGTTAGCTCGGTGCTCCTCCCAACATCTGAGGCTGCCTATACTTTGCATGGTCCAGAGTGTTTCCAGTAAGGCCTGTTAGCATGTTAGCTCGGTGCTCCTCCAACATCTGAGGCTGCCTGTACTTCGCGCGGTCCAGAGTGTTTCCAGTAAGGCCTGTTGGCATGTTAGCTCGGTGCTCCTCCCAACATCTGAGGCTGCCTATACTGTACTTCGCACGGTCCACAGTGTTTCCAGTAAGGCCTGTTAGCATGTTAGCTTGGTGCTCCTCCAAGATCTGAGGCTGCCTGTACTTTCCGCGGTCCAGAGTGTTTACATTTTTGCCGTCAAGCTACTGCTTCTGCCTTCAAAACCGGAAGGAACTCGGAACTCGGCTTTTCAAAATAAAAAATGTCAAAATAATAACAATAATAATTTTTTTTATGGGAGGTGCGTCGTAACCGCGAAACGTCGTAACTCGAGGCCGTTGTAAGTCGAGCACTACCTGTATATGTCACCAGCTCTTAAAGCTGTTGCACAATTTTTGTAGCAAATGAGCCTAAATAAGAGGGCTATGTTCTGACAAAGGAACATATATAAAATATCGGTATCTGCATCGGTTATCGGCGGTATAAATTTTAACATATTGGCATATTGGATATTGGCCAAAAATTTAATATCGTGCATCCCTACTTTGCAACATTATTTACTATCCAAGGCAAACACAACAAACAAGTGCAATATTATCACAAAACAACACCATCCTTTGCTATGGTTTCCAAAACCATAGTGGGAGACTATAAATCAAGTCCATGTGGTCCAGCTCCCTTAAAAAGTAAATGAAAATGAATGTTGCTGTTACAAGGTTTTAAAAATACTGTAGTGGGTTTTTTTTTCTTCAAAAGGGGCACTGTCATGATTGACAAGGCTTTTTGCTCAATTAATAGCCTGTAGCCTGCTGACGTCAAGTCTTCAGCTGGACTTGGCTCGCTTTCAACCGCAGCCGAGTAGGTCCTAAAAACCGAGCTGGAAGTGAGTGAGATCACCCAATGGGAAGACTGAAGCAGCTATTTAAAAAGCTATCTACAACAGATAATATTTTAACTCTTTATAGCTCTTCCCATAACACTTCTTAAAAAAATTCCAAGCTCACTTGAGAAATTTTAAATAAATGCCACAGTCATAGTAAAAAAAGGTACATCTTTTCCTTTTTGTGTGTGTGTGGGTTGCACAAATCAAGATGTAATCAGATTTTTACCAACTCTTAAAATTAGGTTAATATAACCTCCTACAGAGAACAATGCATGACATCAAACACTGTCATTATTCATTTAGCACAAACTAAGTCAAACCCCAAAAGATTCATGAATAAGTCAACTGATCTCTTTTTTGGTTCTCAATAAATAAATTTGACGCTACACTGATAAGAGATTTTATGAGGGATTTTTCTTTTGTTTTACTCTAATACTATTTTCTAATGCAGAAATGTGTTGCCTTCACTGCTGATTTGCTGGGAGAGTTTTCCACATACTGTTTTCCTCAGATTCCACCTGCTCATATTAGCAAAACTAAAAAGGAAGAACTGCTACCAAGTGCAAATGAGTTGCTATAAACCTGCTGGCGGTGAGAAGACACCCTGAAACAGTCGTGTATCAAATACAGGCTCTTTGAGCAGAAACAGCTGCTCTCACCCGACTCAATCCTCCAACATTAGTTACAGTACTTTTAGAGTTCACCCTACTTACAGAATGCTATACAGTAAGAGCTGAGTCAGGATTTTCTTTCCCACCTGCTGTCCCGTAACAACATATATGTGTTTCCTCATGCGTGATCTGTTGCACATGTAAAGGAATGGTCGCCTTGAAGCATTCAGTCAGACATGGCGCTCTCGGCGGACTCATAGTCGGCCAATTAATTAGCTCCCCAGGCGGTTGGCTTTCCCAGCATGCATTAGGCAACCTTCTCACAATGTGTTTTGGCTGACTCAAAGTTATGCACACAGTGAATGCAGCATACAGCAGATGATATATTTCAAATGAAAGCTGCTGGTGGCTGTCTATACCTTTGAAATATTAATGTGATCTGCAGATTTATATCTTCACTGAAGGTTATTTCTGTATTTTATTTTGTCTTTTACACAGAAACACATTTAAGTTTTGTTTCACTCACTGGCTTGGAACAGTTTCCTCATCTAGTCCTTATTGTGTGAATTCCGAGTCAGCATTCATGCTGTTTTCATATATGTGTGTGTGTGTGTGTGTGTTTGTGTAAAAAAAAATATATTCTAAGTACTTCTGCTTACTTTGTGCTATTTAGACATTACATGAAAATGTTCAGCTCCTTAAGGGGATGGGTGCTCTAAATTTAGTATTTTTGTGTAACTTTTAGACATTTTAGATTAATTTTGTTTACTAATAATTTCCCCATAGATGTGCTTTGAGATGTCTGCAGTTCATTTAAAAACATTGTTCTTTAAAATCTGCTTCAGTAGACCTGCTTTATTTTTGTACTTTTATGCTACTTTTGGCTTTTAGCTCGCCTCTTGCTACTGTTGGCTTCTATTTGGCCCTATAATATTTTTCAGATAAAGTGAGCCTTTTGCTATGTTTAGCTTTAGGCTAGCATTTTGCTACTGTTAGCTTCTAGATGGCTCTTTACTACTTTTAGCTGACCTCTTGCGACTGTTAGCTTTCCTTTATATACTTTACATTTTTTGTTAGCCTTATTGCTATGTTTAGCTTTAGGCTAGCAGTTTGCTATTAGCTTCTGGCTAGCTTTTTGATACTTTTAACTTTTATGTAATTTTTATGTTTAGCTTTTAGTAGCATGCCTTTTTTTATTCTAACCACTTTTTTTTCTATTTTTCTATTTTATTTTTTGGTTAGTCTTTTGCATTTAGTATTTAGCTACTTTAAGCATCTGACTAGCATTTTGCTTCTATTAGCACTTACCATTTGTTCTTTTTCACTTTTAGCTACATTTTTATTAACTCGGCTTCAAGTTTTTCAGCATTGCTGTCATTCAGCTCTATGTTCTCACTGCATTTCTCTGGTTTATACTCAGTCCTCTGCAGTTCTCTGCAAATTTTCCACCTGGCTCTAAGCTCTGATGTCATGACAATGGATTTAAATATCCCAGACTACTGGTAGACTAGATTACAAAAGGCAATTAATTTAGATTAATCTGGATTTAAAAACGTACCAGTCATTTTGACGACTCAGAGGCAAAGTGTTTTTCGTGGGGACTACTGTAGTTTAATCTTGAGCAAAGTCCTGATTAAAACCTTAAACATACAAAGTTTTTTCATGTATATATATTTTTTTTGGAATGCCTTTTTATTTGAGGGATTTTGTTCCAGCAAAATGTTCCCACATCCTTTTTCTTCACAGAATAACATCTCAGTTTGTCAGATTTTAAAGGCCGTTTTGAAGCTCACTTCTTTAATTCAGGTCCTCCTGAAATTAATTTTTTAAATCTTTTTATTTATTTATTTAGACACCTGTTCAATTCAATTTATTTACATAGCGCCAAGTCACAACAGAAGTGATCTCAGGGCACTGTACACAAATATTCACATACATTATAAAAACCAATTAGTAAAAGTTATCAGTCTAAGGAGGCCAGCAAATTGTTCAAAATTTATTTACATAGCGCCAAGTCACAACAGAAGTGATCTCAGGGCACTGTACACAAATATTCACATACATTATAAAAAACCAATTAGTAAAAGTTATCAGTCTAAGGAGGCCAGCAAATTGCATTAAATCTTCACTTTGTCACAGTCTCTTATCCTGAGCAAGCACAAAGGCAACAGTTGAAAGGAAAAACTCTCCTTTAATAGGAAGAAACTTCCAGCAGAACCAGGCTCACGATGAGCGGCCATCTGCTTAGGCTGAGGTTTGAGAGGAACAGGACAGAAGAACAGACAAACAGAATGGAAGGGCCATGTGTACTTTCTACTGGAGGAAAGACAATAACATGTTAAGGATAGAAATAATTACAAATACAAGCAGGTAGAGTATGTAAAGGCAGCAGCAGAGTGAGGAAATGTGGTCAGTTTGTCTTCTAGCAGTCTCTAAAGCAGTATGACTAAGGGATAGCTCAAGCCAAGGCAACACTAACTATACGATTTATCAAAAAGTAAAAAGTCTTAAGCTTAGTCTTAAAAGTAGACAAGGTGTCAGCCTCATGGACAAACTGGACGTTGGTTCCACAAGTTAGGAAGGAGCCTGATCGCTGAAAGCTCTGCTTCCCATTCTGTTTTTGGAAACTTTAGGAACCACAAGTAAGCCTGCAGTCTGAGAGTGAAGTGCTCTGTTAAGAAAATATGGAACAATAAGATCTGTAATATAAGATGGAGCTAGGTTGTTGAGAGCTTTATATGTTTGAAGTATTTTGTTTGAATTCTATTCTGGACAACAGGGAGCCAGTGGAGAGAAGCTAAAACTGGAGAGATGATTTTTCCTACTAACTCTCATTAAGACTCTGGCAGCAGCATTTTGTATCAATTGAAGACGTTTTACACAAGTTTTTGGACACTCCGATTATAAACATATGCAATAGTCCAGTCTAGACGAAACAAATGCATGGACTAGTTTTTCTGCATCATTTTTGGTGAAGATGTTAGTTTTAGCGATATTACGCAGGTGAAGGAAAGCAGTTCTGGTAACATGGGATTAAAAGACATGTTCTGATCAAAGATAACACCAAGGTTTTTAACTTTAGAACTGCAGGTCAAGCTGTCATCCAGAGGAAGTGAAAGACTGCAAAGGTTTATTCCTCAAATGCTCAGGTCCAAAAACCACAACCTCTGTACAAAAGGCATACATGTATTTCAATTTTGGTGATGATCTGCTGTTTTAGTGCCAAATGCACCTGTTTTAGAGCTATGGTAGGGAAAAATAATTATTTTTTACATGATGGTTTTCTCTGAGGAATTTTTTTTTTCATAAATATATTCAAACATTACAAATTAATGTCATGTGGAGAGCAATAAGCACTTTGTAAAAGCCCTTGATGCTGCATATTATCAGCTGATGTGTCCTTGGCCATATCATGCCAGTGATCTCATCAAAGTATCAAATTATGAATAAATGATACACAATCAGATGCAGGAATCAGTTTTAACCCCAGCAGTGCCTTAGCCAGTCAGACATTTTGAACAAAAAAACTAAGGCTGTCAAACAGGACTTTTTCCCCAATGTCCTCTTATTGATTTTAGATTTATGTCCTTTTCTCTAAAGCATTGCTGTTATGTGTTTTATTTCTTCATTTTATAACTGTCCATGTTGATTTGTCATCATTTAAAAGTACCGGTATTTAGTAATCAATATCTTTCATCGTTAAGATGTCTTATTGACCCACAAGTATTTTGACTCAAAGTAACCAAGAACACTTCATTCTTTCAGAAACCACATTTATAGTATTATTAGAAGTATTATTCCATTTTTAAGTTGAATTTCAGCTTCTCTGTATATGTTTTGTCATGCTTTATTTCATAATTATCGGTACCTATTATTTTAGCCTTCACCATTTAGTTTCTTTTTCTTTTGTGTTTTACATTATTTTATCTTTTTTTTTTTGTAGATCATGTTTTATTTTTAATTATTATTTATATCTGCAAATAAAGCTATACAGTTTTTTTAAACCTTAATTTTACTCATAAATTTAGCTTCTACAATCAAGTTAATATGACTGAAATTTTAAGCACATACTTTGCTAACAGAAAGCAAATCAGGAACTGGCTAAACAGCTAAGTGACATTAGCAAATGCTAAAATCACTGTTACTGCACCAATTTATAAATGTTGAACTAAAATTTGGTGTGGTAGTAGCTGAGCTTCGTCCTCAAAACAGATTTTGAGCATTAACAGATCACATGAAATCTTTATTTAAAACTTTTGCGTTCAAGGGTTGAGATTATGTACATTCTTTCAAGGAATTCTCGTTAATACTTTTATTAGTTAATGCCTCAGTTTATTTTTTATTTTTTAACCCAACAGGCCACTGAACAAGTGACAGTTCTTACTTGACACCCTAAGAAAGTGTAGTTTTAAAGGGCGGAGCCTACACGAAATAGAACATACATTTTGCTCGGGTCAGTTTAAAAATACTGACGTTCACACCTACTTCATGCCACATCCTTTAGGGCTTCTTTGGCCAAAACTAAGAAATAACTCGACTGCACAAACAAAACAAAAATAAACAAAACGTTAGGCTGCCAAAATGTGGTTTAAATAGGTAGTTTGTGAGTTTATTAGGCGGGAGGAAACCTTGAGATGGATCCAAGCGTGTAAGACTTGAAGACCGACAGACTGACGTAGTCGGAGGAAGTCAGTGATGCACTTAACCACTCTCATCAAAAGCAGAAAGACGAGGATGGACTTGACAGATGGGAAGAAGATTGAGAGGAAAAACGAGAGGTCGAGGAAGTCATTAATGTACTTAACCTTCCTCTGCAGACTGTCCGTGTCCCTTCTGTGCGTTTTTTTTTTTTTTACAACTTTTTTGTATAAAGTGTGGAGATGTGGAAAGGTGAAGAAGAGGTGGAGGGATAAGTCTGCCACAGCCTGGACTGGAAGTAATCAAAGGCAGTAAGAAAGGGCTGTGTATATACATTTTTTCCCGTCAGCACAAGTGTCAGAGTAGTTATGAGTATGCAGTGCAGGCGAAGGTTCAGGAAGAGCGCAGTATAAGAAGGAATAATCTTGTTTTACTGCCGCAAAACTCTCTGCTCTCCACAGGGAAGGTTGGAGATCTTCTTTTTAGGTTTCCTGTCCAGTTCTAACAGTTTTCTTGAACTTAATTTCACTCCCAATTCTTTTTGATCATTTATACTCCTGCTTTCCCCCCTCATGTGCAGAATTATTTATATTTTTGCCCATGAGGCTCACTCTTTTAGGCTGTTTTTACCCCCATTGTTTATATTTTTCACTTTTTGTTTTACAGTAGTCCCTTGTTTATCGCAGAGATCCGTACCCTGAAGCCCCGAAGTGAATATATATATATATATATATATGTATATGTATATATATATATATATGTATATATATATATACATATATGTATATATATATATACATATGTATATATATTAGGGATGTGCCGATCAGGTTTTTTAAAACCGATACCGATCACCTATGTGTGACGATCACCGATACCGATCACAATTACCGATTGCCTATATGTGAGCCGATCACATAAACCGATCACCGATCACCGATCAAATGGCTTACCTGTAATTTATGAGTGCTGCTTCTGGCTACAAGATCTGAGATCTTGTAGCCAGAAGCAGCACTCATGTTATTTTCAGAACCATAAAATCACCATAATTCAGACAAAAACATATTTTTACTAATTTATTTCAGAGAACAAAGTAAATAAAAGTAATTATCAACTGCATTATCAAAGAAAAATGTTTACCTTACTAACTTTCAATTAAAAAAAAAGGTTTTTTATTGTTTTTAAAAAAACACACATCTATTACTTCATATAAAAAACTAAAATACCCCATTTGCTACTTAAAGCTACTATATGTAACTTTTCTAACAATATATTTTTAATATATTTCTTCACTCTGTCACTAGATTGATGTTAGAGAGGTAATCTCTGAAAAAAACTTAAAAAAAATATTGTCCCCTTGCTTCTCCAGGTGGTAAATAAGCATTTCTAAAAAGAAAAAGTGACCCGCCATTTTCCAGCCAATAAAAACAAAGTTTGTAACCAGCCAATAAAAACCGAGCTTGAATTTGAATCAGCCAATAAAAACAGAGCTTGAATTTGAATTTTAACAGACCACAAGGGGGCAGAGCCATATATGGCTCTGAGGGGGAGGGATCAGAATGCTTTGCTTGTTGAAATTTTTTCTAAGTGCTGCAGTTCTACAGAAACTGCAGACTGAACCTTTAAAGCTGCACTGTTGGCTGTTTTTACAAATGGCTTTATAAATACGTAAAGTATCATTATTATTATTTTTAAATAATTTCGTGCTTTTTTGAACAACTTCCTGCGGGAACCAGGTGGCGGTAATGCGCTTAATATGAGTTCGCCAACCGCCATTCAACTCTATAGAAGAAGAAGAAGAACCAGGAAATACCGCCTCCGCCATTTTACATTCAGTTCCACACTCGGCAGTCGGCTTTTGGAGGACTGTTTCTCCCATAAGAGGATGCCTCATACGGATAAATTAACTGGAAACACTCCTCTGAACTCTGTGAATGTCTCAGGACTGGAGCAGCAGCCGCAATCGCTCCGCCGAGCGTTCCTACAGCGCCGCGCGAGACCAGCAGCTCATGGTATGAGCTAAGGCTAACATGCTAAACCGGACCTGCAGCAGACAGCCGGCTTTGTGCGATCAGAGGTTCCTGGAGCTCGCCTCGATGTCGGACTGGAAGCAGAAGATATCGGGGGACACCCAGCTAACTTGGAATAACAAAGCCGACAGCCTTTTTGAAGCCGCAGCTAAACTGGACTGCCCGTAACTGCGCAGCGGACTCGGTGGGGCTACTCGGTGGGGCTACATGCTAACAGGTGTTGCTTATGGCGGCGCTGGCAGACGGCTTTTGGTAAGTTATTAAAACGTATCTGTTGCGAATGTGGGCAGCACACTGAATGGCATATGGCCACAGTTCTTTAGGTAATCCCTTTTCTGATAACATACATCTTCCCATTTCAAAAAGTGTTCTCCATTGTCTCTCTGCTTTTCCGTTTTGGTGTGGGGAGTATGGTGATGATGTTTCGTGTCTAATGCCTTTATCTCTGAGTAGTGTTTGAAAGTCGTTACCTGTGTACTCAGTACCATTGTCCGACCTAAAACACATAACATTCCCATAGGGTGCCCAGTCTGCCAGAAACTTCTTTGTCGCTTCAGTCGCTTCACTTTTGTTTTTCAGAAAATAGACTGCAACAGCCCCAGAGAAGTCATCAGTAAAAGAAATAACATACCTGTGTCCCTCTAAGCCTGTAGGGGTAACAGGTCCTGACAAATCAGTATGGACCAACTCTAGTGGCTTGCTCGTTCTAACATCTGACTCCTTGTTTCTGTTGTTAATAAATTTCCCTTCTGTACAGGTGTTACATTCCATTTTGCTGTTGTCAGTGATTTTCATTCCCTCTACCACATTTTGTAATTTCATAACATCAGTCATGTTACAATGTCCTAATATTTCATGCCATGTTTTCAGGTCACAAGCTAGCTTAACTTTATCATTGTTGGTTATGTCATTTAAGTTTTCCTCAATGTATCCTTCATCATTATTTTTCATCCTCAGGTAATACAGTTTCTCATGAACCTCAATAGGGAACACAGTACCATCTTTACCCAGCAGTTCATTTTGTCCATCTGTGAATGTTACACTGGCTCCATTTGCTGTAGCTGATATCACAGAAAATATGCTCTGTGGGTAGGATGGGATGAATAAAGCATTTTTCAGAGTAATTTTAACATACCTTCCCTTTGAGTTCAACAGTTCAATTTGTACATCACCACGCTTCAGTGCAACGTTGTTCATCTTCTTTCCATCTGCCAGTTCCATGTAGTGTCTGCTTGGATTGAAAGTCTTGTCGATTCTCGTGAACAGTTCTTCATCAGTAATGATGTGTGATGTTGCTCCACAGTCCACCATTATTCCATTTTGCTTGATGTTGAGGGGCAGATGATTCCAGCTGGCTTTGGACACCATGGTCCAGTCCCCCTCGTGGTTGTCCTGCACGTCTGACGTCTGCTTGGCCTCATCTTTCCGTCTCGGTCCTCTTCTGCATGTCTGGTCACTGTGGGTTGTGTCTTTGGATACCATGGCCCAGTCCCCCTCGTGGTTGTCCTGCATGTCTGACGTCTGCTTGGCCTCATCCTTCCGTCTCGGTCCTCTTCTGCATGTTTGGTCACTGTGGGTCGTGCTTCTGTGGTAGCTGCACCATTTTGGCTCGGCTTTTTGGCGGCAGTCCCTGGCCATGTGCCCGCGCAGGCCGCAGTTGTAACAGTTTAAAGGCGCGGCCTTTTGGCGACAGTCTTTGGCCACGTGCTCGCGCAGGCCGCAGTTGTAACAGCTTAAAGTTGTCATGTCCACTTTCATTACATTATCTGCCTTTAGGTTGCTTTCAAACTTTTCTGTCTCTTCATAGCTTCGGAGTCTGCTCTTGAATTGGGTGAACGTCAATTCTTCACTGCTCTGTGTCGTGTGAATAGCAAAAGGCTTGTATGATTCTGGCAATCCCTTCAGAATCATTGCTATTATTAGTCCGTCGCTAATAACCTCTTTTGCATTTCTCAGAGACGTTATTGCTTTTTCAGCACGTAAAACATAGTCTGTCACTGTTTCGCCGGGTTCTTTTAATAAGGACGTGAGCTCCGTGTAAAGGGCGATAATCCTGGGCTTACCCTGGCTGGCGTAATGGCCGCGTAGTATCTGCAGAGCTTTCTTCCCGTCGTCTGCGGCATCTCGCATGACCAACGACAGACTCTTATCATCGAGGGTCTGTATTAGTTCTGCGTAACATTCCGCGTTTTTCTCTTCATCTGGGTCTGCAGATAAGATGGTGTCTTTCAGGCCTAGCGTTCTTAGATAAGCCAGGAACTTTACCTCCCAAAGTTCGTAGTTGTTTTCATCTCCGTTGAAAACGAGTCTGTCCCACCGTCCTCCCGTGCGGCGTCTGGGCCCATAACCTGTTGCGTTTTCATGTTCACCGGCGTTGTTTTCTCGTTCAGCACTCATGTTAAGAACCACACTTCTTTCCGTCAGATAGCTGTAGCTTCTTTATTACGAGTGGCACACGTGTAATCACTTCTTCTACAGCAGATCTAAAACAGCGCTACCTACACACAAGAAACTCACTGCCCCTAGTGGACAACAACGATATAACATGCACACATAATAACAACAATAACATAAGATGAGAACATATTCCAACAGTTAAGTTTAGGGTTTGTTATAAGGTTAGGCTTAAGGTTTAAATTTATCTCTGAATTTTTGGTTAAAACACCTGAATTCACTTTTTCACTGCAGCTCTCAAGTGAATCTCCTTCTCTCTGAAAACCTACAATGAATGACAAAATCACTGTTTTATTCCAGTTTACTGTACTTTGAATTAAGAGACACAAATCACTCAGAAATAGACTTCCTTTTAATTTGTGTTAATTCAGAATTGATCAACAGTATATTTTTTGTCATTTAATGATGATCTGTTGTTATTTGCATGAGTTGTCACTCTTAAGCTGGTTTATTCTTCAGTACGATGGTGCTTTAAATCTATGGCACAGTTCAGGGTAAACTCTTGAGTGAAACTTCTCTGCTTTGTCTGTGAGTTAGCCATAATATTCACTTTACTGGCAATTCCATCTGGCCGCTTCTCTAAACAGTTTTCCTGCCTGTCCTTCAGATTTTCCAACTCTGTGAACTGCAAAGTCACTCCTTTATTTTCTTAAAACAGCCAATAAGCGGAGTGAATTGGGCTGGACCAGCCCTCCACATAAAACCCTTACTTCCCGTTTTTGCTTCAGTGCAAAGGGGGAACTGATGTTGGTTCTTCTCTGAAACTGGTTGAACGTTGTGGTCAATTGCCAATTAGACCTACGTTATCAGCCAGAGTTACCGCAGAGCTTTGCTGTAACTCACTCATTTCTTTTCTGGAAGAATTTATTTTCTGAAAGTTTAAATTTGAAAACCAATCAGGACGTGGCCTTGTTTTCTGCCGATAAAGGCAAGCATGTATCGTTGAATCAGTACACACACGCTGAAGTTCAACTGGACGTCTACTGGACCACACAATCCGTTAGTGTCCACGCTACTTCTCAGCTCTTATCTCCAGAGACGTATCGTCACCAGGTAAAGAGTCGTTGATTGTTTGCTGAGCGTGCGGGAAGCCTAGCTGGACTCGTTTGGAAAAAGTGTCACCCTGTCTCATTCAAAATAATTAACTTCTGTTAAACTTCATCTTTCATTCCTTAAACTTCCTCCTTAACTTATTTCTCCTAAGCCAGTAAAACTCTTAAGTAAATGTGCCAGCAAAAAAGTCAAACATTAACTTGTCTGTTTGTTTCAATTTGAATCTTGTCTACAGTAGTTATTGAAATCTAAATCAGAGCTAATCTCGATACAAATGTTTGATGTACTTTTATGATTTTCTCAATAAAAGGTTCATCTCCTGGTGAATCAATATAAGTTGACGTTTCTCGTGAGATTACATTTTGTCTGGTCACATTTAATCAATTTAATCCAAAAAAGAGTGAACTCGTTAGAAATTTGGGTCAGATCAAATCTGCTCCAACTTTATTTGGAATATGGTAAAGTCAGTAAACTGACCAGAACCTAAACTCCTACAGTCCTGTTAGCAGAGTAGTTCTGTTAGCATTGACGTTCCCTTAGCAGTATGGTCCTGTTAGCAGCATGGTCCTGTTATTATGGTTCTGTTAGCAACATGGCCCGGTTAGCAGAACGGTTCTATTAACAGCATGGTCCTGTTAGTGGCATGGTTCTGTTAGCAGCATGATGCTGTTAGCAGCATGGTTCTATTAACAGTATGGTCATGTTAGTAGAGTAGTTCCATTAGAAGCCTGGTGCTATTAGCAGCATGGTGCAGTGTGGTCCTGTTAGCAGCATGGTCCTGTTAGCAGCATGGTCCTGTTAGCAGCATGGTACTGTTAGCAGCATGGTCCTGTTAGCAGCATGGTCCTGTTAGCAGCATGGTCCTGTTAGCAGCATGGTGCTATTGGCAGCATTGTCCTGTTAGCAGCATGATGCTATTAGCAGTTTGGTCCTGTTAGCAGCATGGTGCTATTGGCAGCATTGTCCTGTTAGCAGCATGATGCTATTAGCAGTTTGGTCCTGTTAGCAGCATTGTCCTGTCTGCAGTGTGGTCCTGTCTGCAGTGTGGTCCTGTCTGCAGTGTGGTCCTGTTAGCAGCATTGTCCTGTCTGCAGTGTGGTCCTGTCTGCAGTGTGGTCCTGTTAGCAGAGTAGTTCCATTAGCAGCTTGGTGCTGCTAATGCCGGGTTCCCACCAAACGCGTCTTGAGCAGCAAAAACGCTCCCGACGAGCGGTGTTGGCTGCTTGTCAACAGATGTCTGTTCACACCGAACACGTCTGAAGACGCGCAGTGGGAGGAGCGTCTGGCTCCTTTTCTGGTCGGGTTTGTTTTTTTCCGGTCTCTGAAATGGTGGACGTAATCCGAAGAATTGCTTTGTTGTATTTAATCAACAAAGCTTTTTGGTTTTTCGTCCATTCTTTTAATACGTCACGCGGTGCCCACCTACTTCTGTCCCATTGTGTCATCACATAGCAGAGTCTCTCCTGATTGGTTTCTGCTACGCGGCGAGCAGCCAAAGTAGGTCAAAGTTCAATTTGTTGAACCCGAGCAGCCGCTGCTCTGGACGTGCCGCATGCATGGAAAAGGAGCTGCCGCACCCTGCCGCTACTTGCGCGCTGCTCAAACTGCTCACAACGCGCCGCAGCACGCTGCGCTGCTCCTAGATGCGCGGCCACCATAGACTTTGCATGTAAACTGGCTGCTTTGGCTGCTCAAAACGCGTTTGATGTGTACCCGGCGTAACAGCATGGTCCTGTTAGCAGCATGATCCTGCGAGCAGAGCGTATACATGGCTGTCCTGTATTCAATGACATATGATAAATAGATAAAAATAACATTAATTCCTCATGAAACAAATGGACAGTTCCAACATTAGCACTTCCTGTCTGATATAATTTCTACTCGCAGCACGGTGGCACAACTGGTAGAGCTGCTGCCTCTCAGCGAGCAGGTCACCAGTTCAAATCCCGGTCCGGGGCCTTTCTGGGTGGAGTTTGCATGTTCTCTCCGTGCATGCGTGGGTTTTCTCCGGGTGCTCCGGTTTCCTCCCACAGTCCAAAAACATGCATGTTAGGCTGATTGGTAACTCTAAATTGACCCTGGGTGTGAGTGAGACAGGTCATTCTTGTAAATGAGTCCCCGTGGCTCAACGAGGCTAGCCTGTATAAATAAAGGTTGAATGAATGAAAAATTCCACTCACTCCCGTGCTCCTCATTTATTATTCATGTTGGTTGGTGTCCTTGAACCACATTTAGTGGACGTAGATGTCAGAAACACAAACAGCCGACTTCATCATGGTGCCTTCAACACGTCAGCCTGAAAACCTTTAAGATGCAGACGTTCTTCTTCTGTTGACAAATGCAAAAATAACCAGTTTGGAAAGACAGAAAAAAGCTACAGAGTCAACAGTTATTTAATTTTCTGAAACTGGAATAAGTTAGAAATAATCTTTAAATTAAATTTAAGCTTAAAGTGATATTTTGGCCAGTTTGAACAAAATGTGTTTAAGTCTCACTAAGTCATTGATTTAACGGCAAGTTCGAGCAAGACAAGACTGATGTGATTTTTCACCACATGTTCAGTCTCTGAGATTTTATGCAGACACTAGACTTTTAAACAACAGTTATTTTCTGAGCACATGGTTAATGTTCTCCCTCAAGGAGCAAAGAGGAGGAATTGGAAACACCTCCCTCCATCTGTGCATCTTGTGAGTTGGATAAGAAGGAAGAGACTTCCATTTTGGTGTCTAGCTGCATCGTCAAAAAGATTGGGTTGCAACATCAAAATCCAAGATGGCTGCCACCATAAATACATGTAAATAGTACACATGTACATGCACATATAAAAACACATGCACATAAATATACATGCACATATAATATATACATATAAATATACATATACATATAAATATACATGTACATATAAATATACATATAAATATACATGTACAGTACATATAAATATAAATATACATATAAATATACATATACATATAAATATACACATACATGTACATAGAAATATACATGTAGGCCTACATATAAATATACATATACATATAAATACACATACTGTATACATATAAATATACCGTATTTTCCGGTGTATAGGTCGCACCTTTTTATGTTTTTTTCAAGGCCTGCGACCTATATACCGGTGCGACCTATTTATGGCTTGTTATCACTTTCGGCGAAACAAATTTTAAAATCCAGCTCATTTCACAATTACGTTCATTTATTAAGGAAAAGTTCAGCTCAGACACATATTTGCTATAATTTTTATCAAACAAATAATTGTTTTTAAGTGTTAATCTTCTTAAAAGCCTTGCTGTGCGCTCCTGTGGCAGACATTTGCAGCAGAGCTAAACGTAGGTGCGACCTATCTAGGGATTTTTCCAATCTATTGGTGATAATTGGACAATGCGACCTATACACCGGTGCGACCTATACACCAGAAAATACGGTACATGTACATATAAATATACATGTACATATAAATATACATGTACAAATAAATACAGGTAGTCCTCGACTTACGAACGAGTTCCGTTCCTACGCACCGTTCGTAACCCGAATTTGACGTAAGTCGGAACTCATTACACGTGGCGTTCGTAAGTCCGGATTTTTGCCGTAAGACTGAAACTGCATGCTAACGCTGCGCCGCACACCCGTTTATCGACATGAGACTGAACAAGCATACATACTGGTCCATAAACATGCACAGAACTTTATTTACAAACAGTTGGCTAACACATTACAGTACACCACACATTCATCAGCAACAACGATGAGACGGACTACAGGAACGAGGTGAGCCGCCTGGCCTTGTGGTGCGGACACAACAATCTCACTCTCAACGTGGAGAAGACAAAGGAGATTGTTGTGGACTTCAGGAAGAGGGATGCCCAACATGCCCCTCTGACCATCAACAGCACCGCAGTGGAGAGAGTGGACAGCACCAAGTTCCTGGGAGTGCACGTCTCAAAGGACCTGTCCTGGAGCAGGAACACTGCAGCACTGGCCAAGAAGGCTCACCAGCGTCTCTACTTTCTCCGCAAGCTGAAAAGGGCTGGAGCTTCAACCTCCATCATGTGCACCTTCTACAGAGGTGCCATAGAAAGTGTCCTGACCAGCTGCATCACTGTGTGGTTTGGTGCATGTACTGCATCATGCCGCAAGAGCCTCCAGCGCATCGTGAGAGCAGCTGAGAAGATCGTCGGCACCTCCTTGCCCTCACTGCAGGACTTACACAGCAAACGCCTCACTCGGAAAGCCCACTGCATGGCAGGTGATCCCACACACCCACTACACAGCCGCTTTAGACTGCTGCCATCAGGGAGGAGACTGAGGAGTCTCCAGGCTCGAACCAGCAGACTGAGAGACAGCTCTGTTCATCAGGCAGTCAGAATGCTAACCTCTCTGCCTGCTCTGCCCTCCCTCCCACTTGAACTGCCTTAATCACAAAAAACTTTCACACACCACCACACAACACAAAGATTTTAACACTGGACTCTATGTCATCAAAACGGGTTATTCACTCAACTCACAGTCATGTGCTCATTCAGTTTGCACTACTTCTTATATTTGCACTAATGTTTGTATTACATTACTGCCTATAGTCATACTACTGTTTACATTCACTGTTTACATTTATTACTACTGTTTACATTTATTACTACTGTTTACATTCATTACTACTGTTTACATTTATTACTACTGTTTACATTTACACTACTTTTTATATCTACACTACTGCTGATATATATATTATTTTTTACTAGCCTTATTGCATATGCCACTTTACCTCTATACCAATATCAACTACCTCATACATATACTGTGTACATAAACTTCATATGCTGCTTTGTCACTCTATTACAAATGTCAATGCCAGAACTTTCATTTTATTTTATAGATATACTTTTTACACTTTTATACTACTATGCAAAAAACTCAGGACAGTATTACACTTTTATTATTTCATTTTATGCTTATGTTTATTAAATGTTTAGTGTTTTAGTGTTTAAATGGTTACTGTTGCACCGAGGGACTGAGAGAAATGCAATTTCAATCCTGTTTATGTCCTGTACATATTGCAGTTTTGACAATAAAGTTGACTTTGACTTTGATAAACACATACCTATACAGTACTGTACAACAGTACTATTTGGAGCGCGTTCGTAAGTCCGGATTGCCATAAGTCGAGGACTCCCTGTATACATATACATATAAATATACATGTACATATAAATATAAATATACATGTACATATAAATATACATATACAAAGTACATATGAATATACATATAAATATACATATAAATATACATATAAATACACATGTACATATAAATATACATGTACATATGAATAAACATATACAAAGTACATATGAATATACATATACATATAAAAATACATATACATATAAATACACATGTACATGTACATATAAATATACATATACGGTACAGACTGTTAAACTTTCATTTGCTGTAACATTTCTCTAGTGAGTGAGTCTGACCTTCTGACCTGAAGGTAAGAATAACTCAATGCCTTCTTCTTCCCATGACTACGTCTAGTCTCTTTAGCTGTGTGTCATCATCTGCTGCATCTATTGCCTTTTAACCAATTTGCAAGTCTAAAGAGACACAGAGACAAAATAACAATAAAAACAAAACAACTAGCCACAAACCCCTCCTTGTGAGGGGAAGAGATGTGACAATGATGCCATGCAGGGAGCACAGCTCCTCCATTCTTGAGGCTGACGCTCCGTATTGTGCCTGGTGGGCTACATTGCCTCATAGCAGCTGGGATGTGCTGGCAGGGGAAACAGAACTGGCTGTCATCAGCTGGGGGAGACGCGATGTGATGCAAGCAGCATTACATCACAAAAGACCGCCCAGGCGACCGCCGCCGCACCGCTCACATCTGTTAGGAGACCTGTGGCTTCATGTGAGGGCTTTAACCTTATTTAAATTATGTATTTTTTTTCAAACATATTTGATTATGTTTCCCAAAGTATGCAGTCAATAATAATGGACTTTTCTTTCAGGAAAACACACACGTGGTTAAATAGGTGATGCTTTTTAAGAGATTATGTTTGGTTAGCACTAAATGTGCATGTCATAGCATCTTTGACACATTTCACTCTACAAACAGTTGCTTTAATGGTGCAGCTCTTTATGTATGTATTTATTTATTATTATTATTATTAATAATAATAATTAAAATAATAATAATAAGGGTTGAGCTCTAACTGGAACACATGCCAGCTGGTCATCTCGACTTCCCGTTGCAGAAATTCTCGACTTGTCATTTCAAGATTTTCTTCTTGTGTTCAGATATTCCCATTAACTAGCAGATCACTAGTTTCATTTTATCCACCCATAAATATGATGGTGTCAGCCAGATGGTCTGGATTTGTTCCACCACCCAAACATGCAGCCAACCTGAGAATGTGTCTTTATGTGTTGGGCACCTACAAATCTGAGGTCATGGTCCTCAATCAGACGAGGGTGGATTGATCTCTTCAGGTCGAGGGTGAGGTTCTGCCTCAAGTGGAGGAGTTCAAATTGGGGTTCTGTTCATGAGTGAGAGGAGAATGGAGCATGAGATTGACAGATGGATTGGTGCAGCATCTGCAGTATTGTGGACTCTGTGCCGGTCCATTGTGGTGAAGAAGGAGCTGAGCTGTAAGACAAAGCTCTCTGTTTACTGGTCGGTCTACGTTCCTCCCCTCACCTCTGGTCATGAACTCTGGTAGAGACTGAAAGAATGAGATCGTGGATCCAGGAGGTTGAAATGAGTTTCCTCTGCAGGGTAGCTGGACTCTCCCTCAGAGACAGGCTGAGAAGTTCAGATATCAGGAGAGACTCGGAGTAAAACCACTGCTCCTCCACATCCAAAGGAGACAGTTGAGGTGTTTCATATGGTAAGGATGCTTCCTGGGCGACTCTCTAGGGAGGTTCTTCGGGTATGTCCACCTGGGAGGAGACCCGGGGAAAGACCCAGGACACACTACGTCTCTCTGTTGGTTTGGGAACACCTTCCTCCCAATCCTGGAAGAGGTGGTTGTAGAAAGAGATGTCTGGACCTCCCTGCTCAAGATGCTGCCCTAAGACCTGACTTTAGAGCAAGATGAAGATGATGGATGGATGGATGGCTGGATGGATGGATGGATGGATGGATGCGTAATGGATATGGATGATCACACTAACAATGTTGCAAACGTGACTTTAATGTGTAACAGTTCAAACTTACACAACAAACAGACTGAAAAACTCCAACAACTTTTTGAACCTCACCTCATTAAAATCCTGTAAGAGGAGATTCATCAATAATTTGAAGTAATTATTGTCAGAAGAGGTGATCGATCCTTTTAGGCTGAAATATGGGCTTTAGTGGGACAGTTTTGACCTTGGAGAAAAATGTGTCTTTACAATCCAACAATGAGTTTTCATATCAATCAAACACAGAAAGAAACAGAAATAAATCTCCAAATGCTTGACATTTTTGTCCTCTGTCACAGAGTGAAGAGGGGGAATAGGAAATACTACCCTCCGTCTATATGTCTGTACGTATGTACCTGTTGTGAGCATACTTGAAAAAAACAAGTGACGTGAAAAACGTTGGTTTTGCTGTGGCTACATCTAGACGTTAGAACGCTTCCTGTTGAAAATTGTGGTGCATTCATTCATTCAACATTCAACCTTTATTTATACAGGCTAGCCTCGTTGAGCCACGGTGACTCATTTACAAGAGGGACCTGTCTCACTCACACCCAGGGTCAATTTAGAGTTACCAATCAGCCTAACATGCATGTTTTTGGACTGTGGGAGGAAACCGGAGCACCCGGAGAAAACCCACGCATGCACGGAGAGAACATGCAAACTCCACCCAGAAAGGCCCCCGGACCGGGATTTGAACCGGGGACCTGCTCGCTGAGAGGCAGCAGCTCTACCAGTTGCGCCACCGTGCTGCCCAAACGTCAAACTCCAAGATGGCTGCTGCCGTAAATGTCCACTGGTGTTGTGGGCCTGATAACTTGAAAAATAATGACTTCCGTTCTGGTTCGTGGCTGCATGTAAGCATGAACAATGGTCCTTATCAAAAATTGGGCTGCCACATCAAAATCCAACAAGGCTGCCATCATATATGAATACAGGTGGTCCCAGAGTTACGATGGAGTACCGTTCCTACGCCCGTTCGTAACACCGATTTCGACATAAGTCGAAAAACACATACACACTGGCCGCCACCTATACACGTACATGTACGGTACTGTACAGTTACCAAGCACTTCGCCTATCCTAACACAGTACAGTACCCTACATAATTATCAAAAACTACATACAGCACATTTGGAGCCACAATGAAAGAAAAAAAGAGTTAATTTCTTACTGGGAGCTGGTGAATTCTTCCTCCGTCCGTTAGCTTGTTAGCTCGTGCGCCTCCGAGCTCTGCAGCTTCACATGGTCCACAGCGTTTACAGCAAGGCCTGTTAGCATGTTAGCTCGTTGCTCAGCTGTAGCCTCTCTGCCTCGTAAACCTCCGCTCCAAACAATAAGGTCTCCTGTACTTTTCCACGCGCGGTCCAGCGGTCCAGAGTTTTACAGTAAGGTCTGTTAGCATATTAGCCCCTCCTAACCTCCTCTGCTCCGGTCTGCCTGTCCAAACAATGAGGTCTCCTGTAAGTTTCCACTGAGCGTGTCAAGCTCCCCCCTCCCTCCTGTAAATTTCTGCTGAGTTCAGTATCGTATTTTTTGGTGTAAAGGCGCATAAAGTGCGTAACTCGAACAATGCTTTTCAATGGGAGGGCGTTCGTAACCGCGAAATGTCGTAAGTCGAGGCTGTCGTAACCCGAGGACTACCTGTATATGTAAACATTGTGAAGTGGATAACTTGAAAAACAAGCAACGTTCCAACTTCTATTTATCTATATGGCCAAAATGGATCTAAGATGGCCACACTGTATTTTTATTTTTATTTATTTATGTAATTTATTCATCTCAAATCAAAACATAAAACAACAAATTATGAATATATGTAAAACGACCAGCCCTGTCATTTGAGGAAACTACACATTCTGGCCAAATAATTATCTACGGTTGCCAAGGCCTCCCCTACACAACTATAAATATTCACTGTCCCAGTCTCCCAGCCATGGGGCCATCAGCCTACACAGCCTGTGTAATTTACATTTCTCATGAAAGCAACAGTCAGATTTTAGTGTATCAGTGAGCACAAAAATACTCAGTTTACTTGCATTTGTTAAAAGCGTCGTAAGACCCTCAGAAACGAACGTCTACAAGTCACCGTGCAATTAAAATAACGTTGCACCCATTATCAGTGTGCAAAGATGAGCAGCGGGCTGCTCCGTCAGTTATGAACGGATGAAAATGTTAACAACGTGAACGCAGAGACGCAGACCAACACTTTTCTCACATCCTAATTGCTCATAAATGTCAGTGTGAGTCAGTGTGTGAGTGTCTTCTGCTAAATTAACCGGTGAAACTATCAGCGACTCATTAGCCAGGAAGCACACGGCCCAGTGAAAACACACCGGCCAACCTGCAGTGTGCAGCTCCCGGCCACAACCATGAACTCTCCTGGGATCCTTTGGTGTGTGTTTGAGGCGGGATGCATGTTTGCGCAGAAGTCTGTGCATGTGTGTGTGTGTTTTATTCATGCGTTTGTGTTTGTGTGTTCATCTGCGTCCTCCTGAGGGAAATTAGTTGTCTCCAGCCCGCTCCGTTTCCAGGTTCGTCCCTGATGTTTGCTCTCTCTGCCAGGACACTCCCACTCCCACTGGGCCACACTGGGGCTAATTGCTGGTTCCACTGGCTGCTGGTTCAGACGTGGCTAGCAGTCGCAACTTTGGCTAATTGGGAAACAATACCCTGAGACCGGTCAACATTTACAGACGCAGCTCAAAATATTAGAATATTGTGAAAAAGTTGAATTTGTGTGTGTCACTTCAGAAAGTGAAACACATATTAATTACATTGATTCACTACTAATTCATTACTTGTAATATTTTATGCTTATGGCTTACAAATAATTAAAAAACTACAAAACAGAGTCTCAGAAAATGAGAATATTGTTGTAACCTCCTGGTGTCACACCCTCATCAGCCGATGAACTCCTGGACATGAGCTACAAATGTCTCATTCCTCAAGTCCAGCCACTCCTGAACCAGAGACGACATTGTGGGGCGTCCGTGGTGTACTGGTAATGGCAGTCGTCCCCCGATCGGAAGGTTGGAGGTTCGAATCCCGAGTTCCCACACCATGTGTCGTTGTGTCCCTCCCGAGTTGCTCCCGGTAGGACTGGCTGGCGCCTTGCATGGCAGACTACCACTACCGGTGTATGAATGTGTGAATGAATGGGTGGATGGCTGGTACTGTGAAGCACTTTGGGGCCCCTCATAGGGGGCTGGAAAGCGCCATAAGCTCAATTTACCATTAGACGAGTGTCTTACCTGCTGAGGATAAAAAGAACTGGACTGTTGCTCAGTGGTCCAGTGTCCTCTTTTCAGATTAAAGTACACTTTCATGTAATTTGTACATCAAGGTCCCAGAGTCTGGAGGAAGAGTGGAGACATCCAGAATCCACATTGTTGAAGTCCAGAGTGAAGTTTCCACAGTCAGTGATGGTTTGGGTCCATGCCCTCTGCTGGTTCTGGTCCACTGGGTTTTCTGAAGTCCACAGTCCACGCAGCATCTAGCAGGACATTCATGCGTCCTTCAGCTGACGAGCTCAGTCCAGCCATCAAGTGTTACGCTGATGACACCCATCTCTGACGGGTTTGAAGAGTGAATGTTTGTAGTAAGATGAGTGTTTCTGGACTAGAACTGAACAGAGAATGTAAGTAAACCTAAATGTTTTTTGTGCAATATGTTCAAGCAGGTAGGAGCTGCACTGTACCGGTATACCATACCATACCAATTTATTTCTAAAGCGCTTAAAATACAACATATCAGCCATCCGAAGTGCTGTACAAAGACAAAAACAAGCACAAAACAATAAAAACAATAATATCAGAGTCAGAGTACTTTTATTAACATTGCACAAGTTTGCACCAGTACAGCGTGAATATGTACGCACAGTCATCCTGAAGGGGGCGAGTGTGTGAAGCTGCTGCTATCAGACCATATGAGACATCATATCACATTATGTTCTTCAGCGCGGCCTCTCCCATCCGTATCGGGATGAAGGTCAAAGGTGTGAAAACAAGGAAAGAACCATGAGGGTCACAGCGTTGGTATAAAAAAAGATATATCACATTTTGTCTTTCAGGACACCATATGAGACATCAAAAAACTCTACCAGAAGCACATTTAAGACAATCACATGTTGCATTTTGAGATTGAGGCAGTGAGATTTCTGTCCATGAGACATTCCAGATAGCAAACAGTTCTGAGATGTAACCAGCCGGCCTCCGATAACGCTCATAGAAAAGTTCTCCGGGGGAGGGGGGGGTAGCGGTAGGTGCAGCTGTTTGCCTCAGTAAAACACGTCTCAGGAGAAATTTGATATCCAGCCTTTTCCAAGGCTGTTTAGGGTAAGTCAGATAAGGATTACAAATATTTTTCACTTCAGGCAGACAGTATAATTTCCTTCAGCCTTGAGTCCTGCTGGGCAACTCTGATATGGTCCAATTCGGGACTTTTTCCACTGATCCAAGCTGTGGCCCTTAGATGTTGACCAACAGCGTCCAGAGTCCCAATCCGTGCGATGGTCTGCGATCCTCAGAGATCGTGTTCACCTTCCGGATTAGCTCGTAAACAACTGATTTCCGAGGTCACGGCGCTGATCAGACTTCGGCTGCTCCAGCATTAGGTCCTGCTAAATCTCCCTCATTTGCCGATAGGCCAGTGCTCCACAAAACGCCAAAAAGCAAAGCGTTGCCATCGTAAATCCAATTTAATCCAGATTCTTCACATCCCCTCAGAGCACAGCACAGAGAGCGAGACGCTCACCATTCCATCGGAATCCATGGCGTATCCTCTCGTTTCGTCTGCGGGGATGGGCCGGCTCCCCCGTGCCTTGCCTTTTGTTGAAATCTTTCAGTAGAATTGATTGCCCATACCACCCAATCCATCTTAATCTTCATTCGAGGTGCTTCATGAGAAGCTGCAGACAAGACAAGAAGCCACGCAGGGGAGGGGGGAGGATGGGGAGGAAAGGACAAAAGTGACTGCCTCCTTCAGCTGCCAGAAC
>JBBPBX010009503.1:0-59946 GCA_038048925.1 Garcialebias charrua | reverse complement strand
TTCGTGTCAGTCCCGCTAACTGGAAGTGCGCGATCCGGCTCATGAATGCGGGAGTGCTGGAACGGAAGTCCATGGCATATAGTCTATTCGAGTTACGACGCCACGTAGGAACGGAATTACGTCGTAAGTCGGGGATTACCTGTATATATAAGATAAGAGATAAGAGATTTATTTATTAACATTGCACCAGTTAATTAATACAACGTGATTATGTATACACAGTCGTCCGGAAGAGGGGGAGTGTGCAAAGCTGCAGCATTTCCAAACACATGACATGTTCTTCTGCGCGGCCGCACTCATCCGTCTCCGGATGAAGGTCAAACAGATATGGAAAAAGGAAAAACACAATAGGTATCATTTGTGATATTCAAAAAAAGAATCTATCAAAGATTGCCTTAAGACACTCTATGATAAAGTCCCAAAAACTCTATCAGCAATAAGCACAACCAGACAAGACATTGTTGCAGATTTGACGACATGCAAGGAGATCAAAAGAGTCTGTGAGCAGCACTCAGATAACACAGTTCAGCAGTTGTTAAGCTTGGCGCCTCTGAGCACACTCCCAGAGACCTCTGGGGAGGGAGGGGTCAGCAATGTCTCTCAGCTTCACTCCAGGAGAATAGTTTCCAGCAAACAGCCTTCTTCTTTTCCAAGGTCGTGCAGAAACTAGATTAGATAGTTATTGTTTATCTTCAATCCAGGCCACAGTGTTCTTTTTGACTGCAGCCTTCCAAAGTCCAGGTGCTGTTCAGGTCCAAAATCGCCGAATCATATGAGATTCCGAAGCTACGAACCCCCATCCGTGCCCTGATTAATGCCGGGCGGCTGTAAACGAGTTCCAAAGCGCACCGCAGGTCCGCGGTGGTCTCCCGCCGCTCCTATCGTGCGGTTCAGTTCGTACAACAGCTGGGTTGAGGAGCTCACAGCCCGGATCAGAGATTCTTGCTGATCAGGAAGTTTGGCCAGCGCGCCGATAGCCGCCGCAGTCTTCCTAATCTTCCAGTAACAGACAGCTCCGCTCACGCCAAAAAACAGAGCAGCTGCCACCAATATCCCAATAATCCACAAATCTTCCACGTCTTCGACAGACAGGACGGTCAAACACATGGGTTGCCACTGTCCCCAGGAGTCCATCATGTATCCGACAGCGTGCGTGTCAGAGGGGCAGGCCGCTTCTCCTGGCCCGGTCCGCTTCGTGGAAAAAATCTTATCTATAGATGAAACAGCCCAATTTATTAACTCCATCGCAAATTGGTTCGAGTGAGCGCTGAAGAGTCACGGACGAGACAAAAAGCAAGCAGGGAGGAGGAAAACTTAGGGAGGGTAGGAGCAAAAAGATATGCGATTTGCTTTGCCGAGAGCCGGAAGAAGATATAAAGCAAAAGTATTAGGCTGTGTCTCAATTCATGGGCTGGGTCCTCATGAGTGCGCATTTGTCGGCCGCATACGTCATTGCCCCGCTCGGAGGACTGTCCCAATTCGAAGACTCCCCCTCATGCGGCCGAGGAATGCAGCCTACTTCCTGTCGAAATCCAAGGATGCATCCGTGGAACCTTCAAGACGGAGGCTATCCCAGAATTCGTAGCGCCAGCAGAGATTTCGCGGGGGGTGGGACTTTCTGCGTGCAGGGTCGGGACTGCTGCGTGTTGTTGAGTCATCAGCTCGTTCTAACAACAACCTCAGCGCGAATTATATCTCATTAAAATTTAACTACAGAAACGACTAAAAAAAATTTGTTAGCTGAATATATATTAGTGTTTCTGAGTTTACTGTTTGTGAAGAACTGATTACAAATCAGCTTATTTTACACGTTCGTAGCAAAGATTTTCTGAGGGGCGATCTGTTAAAACTCAGAGTGGACCTACAAAAAGCAAGTTGTCCAGTAGCTCAATTGGTTAATCATTGGGCTGGCGTGCAGATCCTTTTCTCAAAAGCTGGTTCGAATCTCACTCGGTACGGTTAAAACTTATTTTACGTTTGTCATTTATTGGATAAAAAAAAAGGAGTTTCACAAACTCCTTTTTTAAAATCTCAGTCCTCATATTTTTATCCAATAAAAGACAAACGTAAAATAAGTTTTAACCGTACCGAGTGAGATTCGAACCAGCTTTTGAGAAAAGGATCTGCACGCCAGCCCAATGATTAACCAATTGAGCTACTGGACAACTTGCTTTTCAT
Source organism: Garcialebias charrua (assembly GCA_038048925.1). Lineage (NCBI taxonomy): Eukaryota > Metazoa > Chordata > Actinopteri > Cyprinodontiformes > Rivulidae > Garcialebias > Garcialebias charrua. Next base: position 57,768 of record JBBPBX010009503.1, on the reverse strand, counting down.
AGGTCCACTCTGAGTTTTAACAGATCGCCCCTCAGAAAATCCTTGCTACGCACGTGTAAAATAAGCTGATTTGTAATCAGTTATTTTCAAACAGTAAACTCAGAAACACTAATATATATATTCAGCTAACAAATCTTTTTTTAACGGAGTCCCTTCTCTTTCCACACACACACACCAAGCGCGCACACTTCCCACCCAAAAAAAAAAAAAACCTGAAGGCTAGACTGTCCCATTTCAGCAGTTTCGTCCAGCCCACCCGGCCTTGTGAGTGCGTGGCCTACTCGGCCCAGCTAGGCTGGGTCCTCATGAGGATGCAGCCCCTGAATTGAGACACCGCCTTAGTGTTTCCCTTTAGAAGGAAGTTTTCTGACAACAGACCGCACGCAGCTTGAAAGAAGTGATGCTTTGCTGAAGCACAGTGTTTGTTTCCCTTTTATAAAAGATAATCTGTTGGGAAAAAAAATTTCACCAGAAACAAATGAATTCTGTCTGATAGGAGAGAAAAGAGTAAATCTGATTAATTGAACTAACACATCTCTCCTGTTCATCTGTTCCAGGGGCCTATCAAAAGCGATGACTTGGAGCCCCAAACCAACTGTAGACATGCTGTTAGTCCTTCATTCTTTTTCTTTGCATTTTTATTGTATTTATTTATCATCTTGCTTTTTGACCAGTCATTTTATTTTGATCAACATCTTAGAGACAATCTAAAGAGCTTTGGGATTTTTATTTTCTTATCCTGGAAGTGGCTCTGAGTGCTGGGACAACACTTATTTTGTTGTTGTTTTTTTCCATTTGAAATGGTTTATTTTATTTTATTGAGATGACATTAGTACTAGCCAAAGGACCAGTGCTGCAAAACCAACTCCCATGATTTCATCCAAGCTGTTGGGAGTAGAGGAGCTGGCTCTTTATCCTGCTGTGGTCATCATGTGCTGATGTCTGTCCAGCTGTGGATCATGCCATCAACAGGGCAACAAGCAGCCCTCTCCATGTGCCACACAGCCTCAGACTCTGAAGGGATTCATTTCTATTGCAGTAGTTTACTGAAACAATGAAAATAAACTTTTTAAAAAATCCAGCGTTTATCTTGGTGCTGGCAATTCTGGCTTTGATAAATGTTACAGTGGTGAAGATCTGGAGCTTTTTGACGATTCATGAACATCAACTGTCTTTTTCTGCTTATTGGGAGGGAGGGGGGCAGGTTTTAGCCTCAGTACTCTTATACTGATAGTAGTGTGGCTGTATACAAGCACTGTTTCTCTGTGCATGCTTACTGAGAGTGTACAACTGTACATGCATTTCAGATCTATATCAAATAATCTAGCTCCTTAAAACTCAAAAAGGGCTAAAGCCAATATATTTTTTTAATGAACGAAGTACCTACTTGTTCGTATTCTATTACCGTACTGTACAAAATATCTCTTCTGCAACTATATTTACCATTCAAAACTAAAATGCATGTACGTTGCTTGTCTGCTAAACTTGTGCTGAAGGCACTTTTGTTGTACGTTTGAATATTTGCCTTTTTTTAATGCTGTCCAACTATGTGAAATCATTGTGAAAGTAATTGTCTTAAAATTATGTTATACTAGTTATCTCTGTTCACAAAGGGAACTTTATATTTATTTTTATACTATATTTTGACTTTCCTTGAATTTTCTTTCACGTCCAGGTCTTTATCCTCAAACTCAAAAGGCAGACATCACTTTCTGAAAGAAAAGACATACATCTGAACAGTGCAGCACATGTTTATTTGGATGAAGAGAAATTGGTCCCATTTCTACACCAATTCTGTTTTTTTATGGCTCCAAAATCTGTCAATTTTCTGTTCATATTTAGTAACTTAAAGAAAAACGAGAAGCACATTTTATTTTTATTTTTTTCAGTTAACTTGATCCAGTCTTGGAATACTTAGTGCTGCCTTTACGTTTAACTAAATGTTGCCAAAATAGTGAGTCAGCCAAACATGTTGCCTCCTGTAAGGAGAAATGTCAATTTTCTTTAGCCAAGTATGGAACGTTTGTACAGCAGAGGCCAAACGCGGAGATATTGAATCATTATGTGTTGAATGTTGACTGAACAATATGTGTGCCATATGTTAATACTGTACAGGGGCCTGAAAAGGACACAAAATGTAAAGTTCAGGTTGTAGCAAAGTTCTCACCTGGGATTCCTTTAGTATTCTTAGAAGTGAGCGCCACCTTGTGGACACCAGGAGAGTTGGAAATGAAGTGTTCAAACTAAAGATCCACTTGGATCCATGTGGATGTGAATCAGGGATTTGAGTGTTGTCCACACCAAGTTTCAAATTGTATAATCTTGGGCTTTTATGCAATCTACTGATTTAAGAATCGCCACATGCTGGGATTTGCTGTACTGTAAAATTAATGAGTTCTGTTGGTTTATAATTGGAGCTCCTGAAAATCTAATAAAAGTGTATCAGCATTTCCACTGACTCAAGTGTGTTCTTGAAACAAAACAATGTCAAACATTTAACAACTACTAGTTTTGGAGACTAAGTGAACAAGTAACTTCTCAAATGTTAAACTACTCAAGATCAATGACCGTTTGGGATTTAGAAAAACAGGAGTTACTGTCCAGGAATTTACTTAGTCAAAACCACTTTGTCTGGAAGGTTAAGATTGTGATGCTTCAATGATTCAGGTCTTTTCAGAACTAAACCAGGCAGCTGGACCAACATCAAAATGTGGGTGGAAATGGTGAAATGCCCTCATTTGTCCCACTCTGGGCCCTTGATTTTTTTAACTTTATTTACCCAACCGAGGTCTGTCTGCTTGTTTTGTATATAATGTATATAGAAATCTGTCATATCCTGTTGGTTTTGAACTGTCAACATCTGTTTACTGTGATTGTAGTTTTCTTTATTTTCTTTTGATAAGTGCAAATGCCTATTGCCAATGTGACGTGATGTGCTGCTGACCACTTGACCAGGTCACCCTTGTAAAAGAGATCTCGATCTCAACGGGCTCTACCTGGTTAAATAAAGGTGATTGATTGATTATTTTTAATTAAACTTTTATTTAACTAGATAAAAACTCATTGAGATGAAGACGTCTTTCACAAGGGTGACCTGGCCAAGAAAAAGCAGCAGCACATGTCATAAAAACAAACTATACAGTATAGGACTTGGAAATACAAACCGGGATTCCAAAAACGTTGGGACACTAAACAAATTGTGAATAAAAACTGAATGCAATGATGTGGAGATGCCAACATCTAATATTTTATTCAGAAAAGAACACAAATCACAGATCAAAAGTTTAAACTGAGAATATATCATTTTAAGGGAAAATTTGTTATTTCAAAATTTCATGGCTTCAACAAATCCCAAAAAAGTTGGGACAGGTCCATTTTTACCACTGTGTGGCATCCCCCCATCTTCTTAAAACACTCAACAGACGTCTGGGAATAGAGGAAACCAGTTTCTCAAGTTTAGAAATAGGAATGCTCTCCCATTCATGTCTAATACAGGCCTCTAACTGTTCAATCGTCTTGGGCCTTCTTTGTCGCACCTTCCTCTTTATGATGCGCCAAATGTTCTCTATAGGTGAAAGATCTGGACTGCAGGCTGGACATTTCAGTACCGGATCCTTCTCCTACGTAGCCATGATGTTGTGATTGCTGCAGAATGTGGTCTGGCATTATCTTGTTGAAAAATGCAGGGTCTTCCCTGAAAGAGATGACGTCTAGATGGAGCATATGTTGTTCTAGAACCTGAACATAGTTCTCTGCATTAATGGTGCCTTTCCAGACATGCAAGCTGCCCATGCCACAAGCGCTCATGCAACCCCATACCATCAGTGATGCAGGCTTCTGAACGGAGCGTTGATAACAACTTGGGCTATCCTTGTCCTCTCTGGTCCGGATGACATGGCGTCCCAGTGTTCCATAAAGAACTTCAAATCGTGACTCATCTGACCACAGAACAGTCTTCCATTTTGCCACACTCCATTTTAAATGACCCCTGGCCCAGTGCAAACGTCTGAGCTTGTGGAGCTTGCTTAGAAATGGCTTCCTCTTTGCACTGTAGAGTTTCAGCTGGCAATGGCAGATGGCACGGTGGATTGTGTTCACTGACAATGCTTTCTGGAAGTATTCCTGAGCCCATTCTGTTATTTCCTTGACAGTGGCATTCCTGTTTGAGGTGCAGTGACGTTTAAGGGCCCGGAGATCACGAGTATCCAGTAGAGTTTTACGGCCTTGACCCTTACGCACAGTGATTGTTCCAGATTCTCTGAATCTTTTGATGATGCTATGCACGGTTGATAATGATAACTTAAAAGTCTTTGCTATTTTATGCTGGGTAACACCATTCTGGTATTGCTGCACTATCTTTGGTAAATGGAGCTTATTTATATAGCGCCTTCCAGCCCCCTCTGAGGAGCCCCAAAGCGCTTACAATACGAGCCATCTACCCATTCATACACACATTCATACACCGTTAGTGGTAGCCTGCCTTGTAGGGCGCTATCCAGACCTACCGGGAGCAACTTGGGGTTAAGTGTCTTGCCCAGGGACACAACGACACATGGTGGGCGGATGCGGGACTCGAACCTCTAACCTTCCGATTGGGGGTCGACTGCCATTGCCACTGTGCCACGGCCACCCCCTCTTTCTGCGCAACAATGGTGGAATTGGTGATCCTCTTACCATCTTGACTTCTGAGAGACACTGACACTCTGAGAAGCTCTTTTTATACCCAATCATGTTGTCAATTGACCTAATTAGTGTTTATTGGTCTTCCAGATGTTCGTTATATGCTCAATTTCCTTTTTCCAGCCACTTATTGCTACTTGTCCCAACTTTTTTGGGATTTGTTGGACACTGAAATTTTGAATCAACATATTTTTCCTTAAAAATGTTACATTTACTCAGATTAAACTTTTGATCTGTCATCTATGTTCTATTACGAATAAAATAGACATTTACCATCTCCACATCATTGCATTCAGTTTTTATTCACAACTTGTTTAGTGTCCCAACTTTTTTTGAAATCCGGTTTTTTATATAAAAACATAGAATATAACAGTAAATGGCAATTGTAATGATAATTTAAAACAATGACAAGATCTAAAACACAGTCACTGTTTGCAAAAAGCCCCTAATGCAAGAAAATCTGCCCGTTTTAATTCAGCTTGCAAGGCAGTCCAAGCTGAGGGGGCAGGAAAGCTAAAGGCTTTCTTGCCTTTTTCTGTTTGCACATGAGGATAGAGGTGCAAATAGTCCTTGGAGCATAAGGCAGCTGTAGTGTCCATTCATTCTTCGAATAAAAGTACCGTACATAAATAATGCAGAAGCAGGCCAATACTTGTACACCAAAGTCATCCAATGTACATACCACCTGTTATACAGAGAAGATACTGGTTCACAGTGATACGTAATTAGCAGTGATAAATCTTAATGCACAATGGTACACTGGATTCAAGGACTAGACAACTGATTGAAGCACACATGTAACATCGCCATAGTCAAGTCCTGGCAAAAACTAGCTGTGATCAAAATAAGCTTAAGCTTCCTAGCTCTAAGGGAGAAACATGATTTGTTTCTGAAGAAGAACCCAAGCTTCTCCCTTAATTTGGAGATTATGTGTTTCACATGAAATTTAAAAGAAAGCTCCTTGTCGATATAGTTAAGCTTAGGTATTGTAGAGACCCTCTGGAGAATTTTACATTGGCAGGTAAGGCCCTTAACCCCCACCATCTGCTCCAACAGGTCTCTCTTGAAAATGAGTCCTTGTGACTCAATGAGACTACATGTATACTACATGTATAGTGTACAGTACCTGTATAAATACAAAGAGGTTATTTTTTTAGTAGCACATTGTACTTTTGTACATCTTATCCTGTGTTCAGTTCCAAACTCAACCTACTTTTCCTGATCCAAGAACACAAATGAATTTGTCCCTTTCACACACACTGGTTGCAGAGGTGGACAACTTTTTAAAATATGGGGGGGGGAGGGTTGTCCAAACATGGGAGATGTTACTTCAGCAATCCCACTGCCACCTACTGAAAGTACACCACAAATCCAAGAAGACCAGTGGGCTGTCTCCTAAATATCTTACTACAGTACTTCAGTAGGTGAAAGTTCTTGGAATTAAAACCATTTTAAGTCAGTTTGTTCCAAAAGCATTAATAGATTTGATCATGTTGATACTTTATTACTTTAACCACTTTATACTGTATTTTTGCTATTTGTGGGTGTAATTGGGACCTTGAGTACACAGTTTTGCTCCACCTCATGTACCACACGTGATGCAAATGACAATAAAGAACCTTGATGTTTACAAGGATTGTTTTGGCAGCATGATGGCTCAGTGGTTAGCACTGTTGCCTCGCAACAAGATGGTTCTGGGTTCAATCCCCGGTTGGACCTGGGGTCTTTCTGTGTGGAGTTTGCATGTTCTTCTCCTGCTTGCGTGGGTTTTCTCCAGGTACTCTGGTTTCCTCCCACAGACCAAAAACATGCGTGCTAGAGGCTGCTTTCAGGTCCAGACCTCCCTTGCAAAAGATATCTCAATGTGATTTGCCCGGTTAAATAAAGGTTAATAATAATTTCAACCTGTGCAGGTATAATTGTCTGACAAACACTTTTCACATTTTAATTAGCATGCAGATTTGGTAGCACAAGTCAGTGTTTTTTTTTTATAGCATAGAAATTAAATCCAGCGAGAAAACACCTACAGTGACGTAGTCATCAGTATAAAGTGTAAGTGATGATGAATGGAAACCAGAAAATTAATTACACTGGAGCAACTGGAGAGATGAAGATACTGAAGGCTAAAAGCTGGGAGAGCTGGTGACATGACGGCTCAAAGGAAAAGTGAACAAGCTGACAAAAAAGTTGCCTCATTTAGGAAACTAAAGTGAAAGTTGAGCGAGAAAGGCAATTTTATTAATGAAACAATAAATATGGATGAAATTGTGCACATCATAAATCTTTCCGCACTTAAAAAAAAAATCTCATCACAGGGTGTCCAAATGATTTGCAACACTAAATGTCAGGAAACTCATAAGTTTGTAGGCTAAGTATACTGTACGTCAGAGAAATATGGTTTGAAATGTGGAGATTTTTGTTGATGGATGATTAATTTTTTTAAGTAAAAGATGGTGTAAATAAAAAACAAAGATATTTGACGTGTGTAAGGAGTGAAGTCTGGTTTAACATTTATTTTGGCATTAAACCTTCAACTTACTCATGTCCACATGCAGGAGCAGAAGCATCTATAACACATCAAAATGTATTTGTATATAAATATAATTAAACATGTCTGCAGAGGTAAGACATGTCGGCCATCCAGTTTTTTTTTTATGCTTCATACACAAAACAGTAAATACATAAAAAATACACATAAGTATGGCAATGGAGAAACCAAAGACTCCTGGATTCATGTGCAGACAGAGCATAGAAATAATTCAAAGACATACACAAAACAAAAAGTAAATTTGTTTATTAGATCAAAAAGCAGAAACAGCGAATCCCCAACATCTGAAAATGATCAAACGCTGAGTACATTTCCTGCTCTGTGAATATTTAGTGTTCAACCAGTTCCTCGTATGAGCGACGTACAATCAGCTGCTTTCAGGTCTTGCTGTTTTTTCTTTTTCTCCGCCTCTCATTATTTTTAATTAATTCTGACACGTCAGAAGAAAAGTACAGAGTTACACCCATCATCTGAGAACAGATGAGTGGAGCTGGTTCACCAACATACCTGACATACTGGAGGTTTGTGTGCATGTGGCAACACCACTGCCGTGCCCTCCTGTGGAATATGACAACTTCACTTTGGCGAGTTCAAATCTCCACTTACACAAAAACGGCTGAAGGTGTCGGGATATTTAGAAGAGTTTAAACCACAATATCAGCTTTACACTGGTAGCCACTCATACGATAGACTGATTTAGAGGATGAGGCCTACTAGCATGTACCGGTAGGTGCTTCCCTGTAATTTCCACTAGTTTTAATTAACCAGACCTTCGAACAAGGACTGCTGGCATGAAGCTACCAAACATCAGAGTTGATTTCTGCACCTCATCCTTATAGGACTTCACTCAGGATCTCCTCCAACCCCTCTGGCTCTCCTGCTCAGGCCTTGGATGCACATTACCCACACGACCAGAAACAATGACTGAAATTTTAGGGCTCAGAAATTCCCAGGCAAAGTTTCCAGCTGTGTGGACAACACAAATGTTGTGAAATAATAAAAACAAGCCTGCGAAGAGAATAAAGAATAAAAGTTCACATTTGCTTGGGGGCGCAGGTGCAGATTCGGAGCGTGCGCTCTTCCTTTCGCCTTTAAAACAAATAAGAAAAATTACGTGGAGGCGCAAACAAATATTTATTCAGGCTCGAGCTCGTTACCTGTGCGTGTGTGTGCGCTGCCGCCACGACAAGTGTCCTCACTTCAAACTGCAGCTCGCTACAAAGTGACACACAAATAAATGTATTCTCACAGGTGATTCATGCTCACCTGCCCTGATGGTGGCGTTGGGGTCAGGGGGGTCATCCAATCATCCAGGTGTTCACCGCATCTGGGAACGGCAGTGAAGTTGCTGCTTGAAGAGCGAGGACAGGTCGTTTTTTCTCCCCATGTCTCACCTGGCAGGTAGGACTGAGAATACAGCCGTGTAGCAACTGCAGCACGCCGTGTTGGGACACGAAGACACACCCACTCTTTGCAGAGGGAGAGGGTGGAGAAGGGAGTGGGGAGGTGTGGGTGCTAATTACCCGCCTCACAAGTTTCTGTATTTCCAGAAGGTAATAAATGAAAGTTCTGTGTGAACAGAAATAAATAGCAATATATATACATGTACAGTACAGTATATATATATTGTACTCTTTGATGAGTACTTAAAAAGTACTTGAAAAGAAAAGAAACAAGGACTCGTCGTCTTTAAACTAATGCAAGCTGATGTTCTCTTCTGGGTTTGATGAAAGCCTGAGGCGCATCTGCAGGAAAAACCGGTAGAGGTAGTCGGGGAACTATTCAGTCAGACCACGAACCAATCCAACCCCCAGAAGTGTACATCCAGGCTCTGCTTCTCCAAGGTTCACGCACTCGCTCACATACAAAGACAATGAAATGATGAGTTGTAGAGCGTCGAGCTTCTAACCCTGGCAGCAGCTCACCTTTATTCTGGATCTAAACATTTTGTATAATACTTTTTTCATTCAACCTTTATTTAGTCAGGTTAATCTCATTGAGCCTTGAGGACTCATTTACAATAGAGACCTGTCTACAAACTAAAGAATGACGACAACAGCAACAGTAGATTTTCCTTGAACAATCAACAATAGACATACATAAGAGAGAGAAATACAGTTTTTTTTTTACAAGTTAAAACAAAGATATCAAAGTAGCAAAAACAGACAGCTTATAAGGCAGATGTAGAAAATCAAAAACAGGAACATGTCTGCATTGGTTTTTGCCAGGATTCCAACAGATTCTTAAAACCATTTAGAGAAGTCAAGGTCGAGAGCTTCAGATCTTTTTGTAAGATATTCCATGAAGCAGGAGCGGAGTAGGAGAAGGCCCTTTTTCCAAGTTCAGTCCTCACTGACGGAACACTGCAGGTAATCATGTCCTGAGAGCGCACGCTGTAGCTGCACTCACGCAAAGACATGTAGGAGGAGATGTATGAGGGCAGCAGACCAAGAAGTGATTTAAAGATGAAAAAGTACCAGTGGAAGAGTCTTCGTGAGGTTAATAATGTCCGCGTCACTTTGTGAGAGAAACTAATGAATTTGTGGACCAGACTCAGCTTTTTTAGATTTTTCTACCTGGATTATTGAGCATGCATCAGGGTAATGAATTTGTGCTTTTGATTCAGTGCAAAATCCATAAACTAACCAGAACTTTACAGGGTTGTGTTCCTGTAAATCACTTAATTTAGGATTTGTTCTTACACATAGAACATGTATATCAGGGGTCACCAAACTTTTGAAACTGAGAGCTACTTCGTGGGTACAGAATCATACAAAGGGCACCAGTTTGATAAACTCTTTGAAAATAACAAAGCGTAAATTGAAAAAAATGTATAACGAACATATTTTTAAGAACACATTTTTAAGATAGCCATTTTAAAATATATCTTCTTCTTCTTCATCTTTCGGCTTTTCCCTTTTCAGGGGTCGCCACAACGAGTCATCCTCCTCCACCTCACTCTGTCCTCTGCATCCTCTGTCCTCACTCCAACTACCTTCATGTCCTCTCTAACTGCATCCATATATCTCCTCTTTGGCCTTCCTCTGTGTCTTTTTCCTGGCAGCTGCATTTCTAACATCCTTCTACCAATATACCCACTGTCCCTCCTCTGGACATGTCCAAACCATCTCAGTCTGGCCTCCCTAACTTTATCTCCCAGTTGTTCAACATGTGCTGTACCTCTGATGATCTCATTCCTGATCTTATCCATCCTTGTCACTCCTAAGGAGAACCTCAGCATCTTCATTTCTGCCACTTCCAGTTCTTTCTCCTGTCTTTTTGTCAATGACACTGTCTCCAGACCATACAACATAGCTGGTCTCACCACTGTCTTGTAAACTTTTCCTTTGACCTTTGCTGACACCTTTTTGTCACAAATCACTCCTGAAACTTTTCTCCATCCACTCCATCCTGCCTGGACTCTCTTCTTCACCTCTTTACCACATTCCCCATTTTCCTGGACAGTGGACCCCAAGTACTTGAAGTCCTGCACCTTTGTGACCTCTGCTCCTTGTAGCCTCACTGTTCCACTGGCCTCCCTCTCATTCACACACATGTACTCTGTCTTACTACGGCTGACTTTCATTCCTCTTCTTTCAAGAGCATACCTCCACCTCTCCAAGTTCTCTTCCACCTGTTCCCTGTTCTCACCACAGATCACAATGTCATCTGCAAACATCATAGTCCATGGGGATTCCTGCCTGACCTCATCTGTTAGTCGGTCCATCACCAGAGCAAACAAGAAGGGGCTCAGAGCCGATCCTTGATGCACTCCCACCTCCACCTTGAAGCTATCTGTCACTCCTACAGCACATCTCACCACTGTCCTGCTGTCTTCATACATGTCCTGTACCAGTCTAACATACTTTTCTGCCACTCCAGATTTCCTCATGCAATACCACACCTCTTCTCTTGGCACCCTGTCATATGCTTTTTCTAAATCCACAAACACACAATGGAGTTCTTTCTGACCCTCTCTGTACTTCTCTATCAACATCCTCAAAGCAAAGATGGCATCTGTGGTGCTCTTTCTTGGCATGAAACCATACTGCTGCTCACAGATAGTCACCTCTTGTCTAAGTCTTGCTTCCACAACTCTCTCCCAGATCTTCATTGTGTGGCTCATCAACTTAATTCCCCTGTAGTTGCTACAACTCTGTACATCACCCTTGTTCTTAAAAATGGGAACCCCAGCACACTTCTTCCCCATTCTTCAGGCATTTTCTCACCCTCAAATATTCCATTTTAAAATATATATAAATACAAAAAAAAAGAATAACAACTGAATAAAATGAAAATTTAAATGCAGCTTAGTAGTGAGTTGTGCTATTTTTAGAACAGGTCCGAGGGCACCTCAAATGGTCCTTGGGGGCACCCGGGTGCCTGCGGGCACCACGTTGGTGACCCCCTGATGTAGATCTTACATGAGCTGATGTTTAAAACCAACAACTGTCTATCATCAAACCAATGCAAAATACATGACACAATTTTTTATCCATACCTGTACTCGTGCACAACGCACATTTTATTCATACATTACATTGATCTAATCATCCCACATCAACCTGATAAATCAGAATGTCACACATTTTTAGCAGAGCCTGTTAGATTTTTTTTTAAAGGCTGAAATAAATCTGCACCATTTGACAGCTCCGGAATACTGGCATGTGGGACATTAAGACTTAGGACTGGGGGGAAAAAATCACCCAGCCGTTTGGCCTCGAGGCACTCAGTACTGTGCCTGTTGCAGGAATGACATCGGACTGGTTTAGGATGGCAGCCAGGCCCATCAGTGCAAGCAGTTACCTCTGTGTGCACACCTACGCAGTGCAATGGGGCTTTGTTTAAGCATGCACAAAAAAGAGCAGCGAACTAGTGAAGGTTTTGCTGAATAACGATGAGTTTGAGATAAATGTGACTCGTGTAAGGGTTAGCAGAAATACCAGGATGGTAATGTCACGGGGGAACTGCAGACAAAAACCAGGAGTCTCTGTAAACTCATCACACAACAGCACACAGACAGATGAGAACAATGTCGTTTAACTCTTCTGAATTAAAAGACAATAGGTTGTGGATTTTAAACTTTTAATAACTTTAATGAGTGTGTCTGCTTTGCTGCTTAACACGCCTCAGCTTTGCTCATGAGTCATCAAATAGAAAGGAGCATGATTAATGCTCCACCTGTCTGACAGGTCAAACTTTTACTGTTAGCAGGAAATGTTTATTAGCAGACAAATCTCAGTCCTTCTAATATCCTCCTATAACTTTTGTGACTTTGTGACTCTCCAGTTAGATCACATTGTATAGCTTTAACGTTGAAGGTTATAGTAAATAATGCGATAGCAGGTATTATCTTGAACAGAAACAGAGTTTGTAATTGTTTTAGATTGAATAAATTGCATTTTGTGCACAAAGCAGATTTCCAGAGTTGCCTTGACACTAAATGAAGAATGATGTGCAAAAACTTCAAGTTTAAGCAGGATATCTTATTTTGAGGAAAACAAAGAGTTATAGCAGTTTTGGTTAAACTTTGAAAATTAAATTATGCTCATGCCATATACTGTAATGTGATCTCATAAGATGTGTTAGTTCTCAAATTGCATGTTGGGTTGACTCTCAGCTACTACCTCATCCAACTTTAGCTCAACATTTTACTGTATATTTGACATAGCTATTGACATTTTTATGGTTGCCAAATTTGATTACGTAGCTGTAATCTCAAACTGGATTGACTCCAAATTCTAGATGAACACACAATAATTACTTTCTGGGAGTTTTATTTAAATCTATCCAGGGGTTCATGTATGTTTTACTAACAGGGTAAGTAACAGGTTTGACTATAAAAAACTTTAGACACAAACAAGTGTAGTGCTCAAAGTCTGCATTTTGGACGACTGTCAGCTACTATCACACCAAACTTTAGCTCATTATCTATTAAATTGGCTGAGTTTTAGTCATTTTTTGTGTTTGCTAAGTGTGCTTAGCTGTGGTCCCCATTTTGAACTTCGTCCACTACAAAAAGTAATCAGTTGTAGATGTAAGTCTAGTGATTATTTTTAGTTTCATTAAATCAGTCCTGTGGTTTGTGAAATGTTGTGGTAACAGACAGAGAAAGACACACATAAACACACACATACACAAGTACAAACCATGATAAAGACTGCATTAAAAACTAAAAAAAATATGCATCCATACAACACTGACAGTAGAGGTTCCCATCCTGCCCACAGTGGCCTCCACTGGTTGTTGCTTTGCTCAAAGAGACCACTAGATGGCACAAATTCCATGCACAGTACTTAATTTGGGCTTTATTTTGTTTGTCTTCCTTAAAAAAATGATCAGCAATTATGTTGATACGTTTGTTCAGATTGGCTTTAACTGCCATTAAAAAAATGATTTCCTTCATTTATTTCTGTAAAAATTAGAAACATCTTATCTAAAACGGATGCAGAAACACTGGTTCATGCATTTGTCACATCTATTGCAATGGTTTATTATCTGGGTGTCCAAATACTTCTTTAAAAATTCTTCAGTTGATCCAAAATGCTGCTGCCAGAGTCTTAACTGGAGTTACTGGGAGAGATCTCTCCCGTTATAATTTATCTCCATTGGCTCCCTGTCAAACCCAGAATATAATTCAAAAGCTTACTTCTAACCTACAAAGCTCTCAACAACCTAGCTCCATCTTATATTTGAGATCTTATTGTTCCATATTTTTGGAACGGTCTGCCTCTCCACATCAGACAGGTCTCCTCGCTGCCTATTTTTAAATCCCATCTTAAAACCTATCTTTTTCCCAAGACTTTTGACACCATGTGTGATGATTTTATTATTATTCATTTGGTACTCTTCTTACTGTTACAATTTTTTATTGCATAGCTGTTTATGTATTTTTTTCTTGTATTTTATTCCTTTTTGTGCTTTTTAACTTGTCTGTACAGCAATTTGGTCCTGTATGTTTTTTTTTAAATGCTTTATAAATAAAGTTGGATTGGATTGGGGTTTTCCTAACAGAGCACTTTGCTCTCAGACTGCAGGCTTACTTGTGGTTCCCAGAGCTTCCTAGAGCAGAATGGGAGGAAGATCTTTCAGTTATCAGGCTCCTCTTGTGGAACCAACTTCCAGTTTCTGTCTGTGAGGCTGACACATTGTCCAGTTTTAAGACTGGGATTAAGACTTTCATTTTTTTTATAAATCCTATAGTTAGGTTCGGTTTGTTATGCTGCTATAGTTTTAGACTACTAGAGGACAAATTGACCACATTTCCTTAAATTAATTGTTAAAATTGAATAGTTTTCATTTGGTGCTATATTTCTATCTTAATGTGATTTTTGACCTGCCATTGTGTATCTGTTCCTCCTTCCTGTTCTTCTCAAACCCAGCTGGTTGAAGCAGATGGCCACTTGTGCTGAGCCGGGTTCCCTTCAGTCAGTGCACTCGGTGCAACACAATTGCTATGGGAATTGCGCCGCTGCGCGGTTCACCTGAAGTGATACACTCACGTTTTTACAGCAGGTGGGCGTCAGCGTCACCACAGAGCAGCGGCGGCCACCACTAGAGGGCGCTAGGGGCGCCGCCCCTCTGGAACCTGCAGCTCTTCTTCATTTGAAGATTTCATTTTTTTTATAAAAATGAAATAATAAAATAAAAATATTTCGAAATGTATGCATATATGTTTTGTAGGATAAATATTTTATGAGTAATGAGTTGTTTGTTTCAAAAAACGTTTTCTGATTGTGACGTACTTCCGGTTCCCCGCTGGGCGCCGCTAACGGCTTTTCCATTGAATCTAATTATAACTAGCGCGCTAGCGCGTGCGCAGTTTATGTCCCATCTGTCCAAAACTATTGGACTGTACAGGTCGCATTTTCCGTCGCCCTCGAGCCTGGACTCGTCTCGTGTATCGCTGCGGTTCGTGTGTTTCCGGTCCGAGGAGGAGGGGCCGGAGTGGGGACCATCTCTGTGTCAGAGCTGATCACACGGCGACGTTGAAACAGCAGTAATTATTAATGGTGCCTTTCTACACAGGTAAGCAAGTAATATTAAGTGAGTTTAATGAATCGCTAAGCAAAGTTTGAGCTGATCTCATCTGTGTGCGTGACGTGGTGTGCGTGTTGCGATCAGTCAACAGTAGCTAGCTACTAGCTGTGCTTATGTTGTGGTACTGTACAACAGAGGTGGGGACTCGAGTCACGTGACTTGGACTCGAGTCAGACTCGAGTCATTAAAATCACGACTTGAGACTTGACTTGAAAAAATGCTGAAAGACTCGGACTTGAATTAGACTTGCATGCCATTGACTTGGGACTTGACTTGACTTGAAGCTTTTTACTTGAAAAGACTTGATATTTTAGTCAAGTCAAAATTTTAAAACACGTTATAAAGTGGCCGCATTAATTATTTTCACTCATTCCGTATTAACAGTCAGGCGCATTAACAGTCAGGCGCAGACCGGGCACCCCACACTCCGTATGTATGTGTGTGTGCGTGGCTTTGAAAAAAAACAACGCAAGCTACAGCTGAGGGACCAATATGCTTCCACAAGTAGTTTCTTTTGGGTACACAAGTTATGAGCATTCACAAAGAGCGGTAAGTAGCACTTTTATTTTGTTGTGAGATAGTTGACTTTAGCTAACAGCTAACTTCGTGTTAGCATGTGTACTCCGGGCTACATGTTAGCTCAGGAAGCCGGTGGATAGTGAACTGTTTTGTCTGTTATAACTTTTCAAATGGCGGCGTGACGGTCGCATGTTGCACAGAACCCAACAACATGTTTTTATCAATACTGATATGTGAAATTGGCTGTAGATTTAACCCTACTTGGCCAGACATATTTATTATACCCTCACATCCAAATTCAAAACCACTCCACTTTATTTGCAATGTTTTTGAGTTTTGCATGTGGTTTATTTTTTTTTAAACAGACCAAATACAGTGACTGTCGCAATTTAATTTTGTGTTTAGAATATCTGGCCTATATTTACGGAGGACTGAAACTAACATATGGTACTTAGAAATAAAAGCAGAAAAATAAATTCACCTGACCTTCCTGATTTTACTTGTGATACACTTCTTATATACTTATTTAATTTTTTGAAAACTATGATTGTTTTAGTGTTAATGTTTATTTATGAATAGTAAGAGTAACTTAAGTCAAATGTAATTCATGAATGGCTGTAATTTATTTTCTGACATTTGTTTACTTCTGACAGATTTGAAGAATAGATGAACAAGAGGATAAATGAACCTCTACAGCCTTCCATATCACAATTTCTGGACACTCGTGCTGGGCAGTACAGTATGACTCATCCACAGCAGAAAGCCATCACCAATGCCTTACTACATGATTTGATCTTTGATTATGTTATGGGTGGAACACCATGTGTTGGGAAGTGAAGACACAAAGACGGAGGTGACACAACAAGTTAAAAGTAACGACTGTATTTGGTGTACATTTTCTGTGTTTTTATTTATTTACTGTCTAAAATTATAATAAGGGCTCTTTTGCCGCTTTTAATTTGATGTTTTGTCAGAGCTGATCCTGGAAGACAGAAGAAGGATGTCCAGACCTGTCAGCACTACAGCTAAGTCATTACATAGGCATGTACATATAGGCATGATTATATATTTAGAGATTCATCATGGGTATGTTTTTTATACGTTGTGTTCTGTTGCACATGTTCTATCATTTGAGATAAATACAGATTTTAAAAAGAACAAATGGTCTATTATTTACATTTTATGTATACATTAATTGCAAATGTTAAAAAAAGGGGGGGGGGAGAACGACTCGAAATGACTTGAAATTAAAAGTTCCTGACTTGAGACTTGACTTGACTTGGACCGTCGTTGACTTGAGACTTGACTTGACTTGGACCGTCTTGACTTGAGACTTGACTTGACTTGCAACACAGTGACTTGGTCCCACCTCTGCTGTACAACATTATAAAAGTTGCTAGTTATGAACCCGAATGTGACCTGAAGACGACTCCTGTCTGTCCATCTTCAGCTCATGTCATGAACTGTTTTACTCCTCAGTGTCTGTGTTAAAGGTTCAGTATTTAACATTTTTTATAAACATATTTCTTCACTCTGCCACATCTCCTGACAGTAGCTAAAAGACAGATACAGTACTTAAACTGCTAAGCTTCAGCAAAAAGAGGAAAATATTGATGAGTAGCAAAACACTAAAAGTAGCAATTTTTTTGCTGAAAGTATCAAAATGCTAGTTAAAAGCAGTGGTGGACTGGAGAAAGTACTCAAACACTGTACTTAAGTAAAAGTACAAATAAACAGACAAAAATGTACTCTAGTGTAAGTAGAAGTACCACATTAATGTTTTTATTTAAGTAAAAGTAAATAAGTATTTGCTTTTAAAAATACTTAAAGTATTAAAGTAAAAGTACTTGCTGAATGTATTACCTAATGCAATGGCCTACAGTATCATTAAGTGTGCGTACTGTATGTATATTTTCTGTAATACTTTAAAAGTGTTGTTCCAGTTTAAAGAACAATGCTGCAGATAGTGCATGTTTTTATTGTGTGACACCGTTCACACTTGGGCTTGTGATTCTGTGTGCGTCAGAATTTCAGGGATGACCTGCAGGTTAAATGTCATTAAATAAAATAAGAAAGAGGAATGATTATACCTCTGAATTTTTTTATTTAACACAAAATAAAACCAGTAAAAACATTGAAGTAAAAGTTGTCTGATGAAAAAAGGAGCATTAGACCTAACAAAGGAATAGACATTGATCACTTCAACTCCAGTTTGTCATCAACTCTGATTAAAATACTGTCTAGTCAACCTTGTAATGGGTCAATAGTGAACAATATTTTAACTTCCTGACACCATTTGCAAAACTTGGACCCAAGTGTTGAGTCATTTGGAAACATCTCTTGTCTCCTAACGTCCCATGAACTGACACATTTTAATATTGCAGCAAGAATTTATTGTTCAAGTTCAGAAGATTATTTTTTGTCCAGTCTGTCTCTTTTGGGAGAGAGAATCTGTCCTGCTGTACTGAATAGTCTTTCAATAATCTTTCAATATTTTTTTTAATAAAGCCATGGGTGGTGCATATCTTCTGGCTGATTCTCCACGGTGGAATCCATTGTGGGTGTGTTGGCGATGCTGTGGGTGGCCCCAGCTCAGTGACATATATATACTAGAACATACATTATTGGCCCAATTTCTAGAAGGTGGGTGTAATGTTACCTGTCAACTTTGCAGTGATTCAGTGGCCAAACTCCCCTCTCACCTTTGGTTACTTTCAAACTAACGAACAAATCAAAAAATCGCAACATGAAAGTTACTTGTAACTCAACACATTATAGAAATGTAGTGGAGTAGAAAGTATAGATACTTCATGTAAAATGTAGTGGAGTAAAAGTAAAAAGTACCCACATTTAATTATACTTAAGTAAAGTACAGATACATGAAAAATGTACTTAAGTACAGTAACAAAGTATTTGTACTTAGTTACATCCCACCACTGGTTAAAAGTAGCAGAAAAGTAGCAGAACAGTAGCTAAAATCTCAACAAGATAAAAAAGAAAACGGATTTAAGAGAATAATGTTTAAGGGAAAGTTTCATATTTTGAAAGATATAAAACTAGCAACAAAAAAGTAAGCTGAAATTAGCACAAAATATGTAAAAAGAACAATAAAGTGGTCATAGTGTTATGATTTCAAAGGTTTACCCAGTTGGTAATGAGACCCAGAACGACACGAAGAGGTGCAAAAGTAACAGTGTTTATTATTTACAGTGCAAGTCTATATACATATGTACAGGGATCTTCTGGATTTCCTGGAAGATGAAACAAACTGTCAAAAAGGCTTGACCAGAAGGCTCTTTCAAGATGATTGATCTAGTTTTGTTTGTTATTTTCCTCACAGGTGAAGTAGTAGGATAAACGTCACAGAGAAATCCTTAGTTCCTTGAGATTAATCCCAGAGGGCGAAATGAGGCAGGCAAGTGGTTGGAGGGCAAGACACGATGAGAACTGGTCCCAGGACCAAGATGCAAATGAGGACTGGAAACAACAAGAAACAAGGTAAGTGTCTCTCAAAGTACTGTACTCACAAACTGGCTAGAAGCATAAATACCATGAGTAGGCATCAATGCTCCAGCGAAGAGTAGGACTTGACTGCAGGTATAGGTGGAGCTCATCAGGTGGATCACAGTAAAATAGATCATTTTTCTTCCCCATAAATCAGTTATTTAAAATCTAATCTGGAATCATTCCTCCTTGTTAGACTTCAGTTGACCTGTTTAAGTTGGGCCCAAATTTGTTATTATCTTTTGATTTATTTTTCATTGAAATTTTATTCTTTGTTAGTTTATTTTTGGAACTATTAAATTGAATTATTTGGTGGATTTTTGAACACCTTTGTCCTTATTTAAGTCTGGACCCTCACAATTCTATTTATATTATGAACTTGTATTACTAAAATAATTATAACAGAATATGATAGAAGTTGTCCAAAAATTGAAAAGTGGAAGCAGAACACTCCCATTCTCTTTTCACACTGATGCCTCAAACAAGGTGAAGATGAACCATGTTTTATTAATGATAGTTTTATACAAATGGATACACCTGATATATACAAATAAAAACATGAACAAACTTACTTTACAGTATACAAACATAATTATGCATACTTCTACACATGCTTAAAATTTTTTTATGGCGCCCCCCCATAAAAAAAAATCACCAGCCGCCACTGCCACAGAGACCCCGCCCTCTTGGTATAAAGATGTGTGCGCCCATCTATCTTTCTCTTTTGCCCTTCACCTCGCTTACACCTGAACTTCGTGGGACTCTCTGTAGCTACATCGCTCGCCCGGATGTGAGCTCGCTCCCTACACTGAGCGTACAGAGAAATTTCCTGAGTGTTACTGGGCTAGCGAAAGCTAGTCCAGCATCTTTTATTTAACCTCAAGGTTTTTTCTTCTCTCTTCGCAGCTGCTTCGCTCGACGGCACTAACAGCGTCACACCGCTACCCTGCTAACGAGTAAGCGTGCTAGCCAGCGAAAGCGACGCGACGAAGAAGACGTCTCTGGACCACATTAGCACTGCTAACGAGCTCGACTCTTCTCAGCCATGGCTCCAGAGAAGGGAAAGCGAAAACCCCAAAATTCTAAGAAGACCAACAGGCCAGCGATCCCCAGCTCCCGGGCCTGCCCCAGTGGCTGCGGCTACTCCCTTTCGGTGACGGACACCCACGAGGCCTGTCCCGTCTGCCTAGGGATGTTGCATGCTAAGACAACGCTGGAATCCCCCGAGTCCTGCCCTCACTGCAGCCAGATGCCTGAAGCTGTGAGGAAGCATCGAGTGGACATCGTGGTCAAGGCCATGGGTGGCTCCGCGGCGGCACGAGACCCAGACCTCACAGAGGCACTCACTCCAACACCAGAGCTCGAGGCCGTGGACATGGAGGACAGCGGACAAGCTGACTGGGGGGACAGTATGGACATGGCGGCCCCCGTTGGGGACTCCACCACCGAGTTTGACACGAGAAGCCTGTTACGAGCAGACTAGCTCTCTGACGAAGCTAAGAACGAGGACGAAGGGGAAGAAGAAGACTTCTCCCAGAACCTGACGTCAACTCAGCCAGAGACAGATGTCTCAATCCCTGCTTTGTTCGACTTGTGTCGCAGAGCGGCGGACACACTGCGGATCAGCTGGCCAGAACCCCCACCTCACCAACAGGTAACGAGGTTGGCGGGGAATTATTTCTTTACCCAACAGCAGTCGGCCACGAGGCACAGGATGCAGATTTTTCCAGATTTCCTGACGGAGCTCACTCGCACCTGGGCTGAACCCAGGGCTCCCATGGTGCTGCCACTCTCCCAGTTCCTTGACGTCGCTGGACTGGAGGCAACAGGAATCGCCAACGTCCCGCAGATGGAGGACACGCTGGCGGATCACCTGGCCCCAGGATGTCGGGCGCAAAGCCGACTCTACCCAGCAAGGCCTGCCGCGCCTCTGCCTCCCAGCTCGAAAAGTGTTACCGGGCTTAGGGCCTCGCGGTTTGCGCCATAAATGCCTCGGCCATGATGCAAGCCTACTTGGCAGAGAAGCTACAGGAGCTCCAGGTAACGACAAACAAACAGGCTGCGACAGAGATCCTGGAGGAAGCCTGTAAGGCGACTGACCGTCCTACGAATGATGGGGACCGCGGCCATCACTCAGGGGAGATGCATGGCTGAAGTGGTCATCACCCAGCGCCACCTGTGGCTGACTTTGACAGACCTGCCGGAGGGCCAGCGGTTCCCATTCCTCCACCACCCAGTCGAGCCAACGGGACTCTTTGGGGGGGCTCTGGAGCGTATCCAGAGCAGGCTAGAGCAAAGACAAAAATAGGCCGAGGCCCTGCGTGAGGGGATGCCGAGAAAAACTTTTGCACCTCCCAGAGACGCCAGTGGGAGCTATCCCGTGCAGCCTCAACATCGCTCAGCCACAGGCCGTCCCCCGCAAAAAAGACCAACTTATGACGGGGAGCAACGGCAGAGACCCGTAGCAGGGCCATCTCAGGTTGGCCAGTCCTGGGCCAGGAACAGGTTCGTTCCTCGCCAAGCGGTTCCGCCGAGAACTTCCTCGACGAACCGGGACAGAAGATAGAAGTTGGCCTGACGAAGCGGGACCACTTCATAGTTTTACGGGTTTGTCCGCCCATGTGGTACGGGAACCAAGACTTTTAAATTCAGACTTTATTTTTAAAAAGCTACAAAAAGCTGGTGACATTCGTGTGTGCACAAAACAAACTGGTAATGCTGTGTGTGTAAATAAGACGCATTTTTGTTCTTCAAAACACAAAAATAAAGTACCAAAAGCACAAACTGCCCTGGTTCTTGACTCCAAAAAAACAACAACAACAACAACAACAACAACGCAGCACCATTTTTATGAAAACAGTCACGATGAAGGGAGAGGGCAATCATCCCTCCTCCCTCATGAAACTCAAGGTGTCAGATCAGTCAATGAGCCACAGCGGGGTGCCTGGAGTCTGTCTGGAGCAGACAGACTTCACGGCAACCGCTGGTAGACAGGTCAGCTCGCCTGGGGCCGAGCGCGCGGGGGTAACTGTTTCCCCTCACACACCCACGATGTACAGACAACCAGAATAAACATGTCTCACAGGCTCAGCGCGCACGCGCAGGCCTGGAGGGCGTGTGCCCCGAACACGTGGGTCATGTCGACAGTGTGTCAAGGCCTCCGGCTACAGTTCCACAAGAGGCCGCCCCCGTACACGGGGGTGCTGCAGTTAAACATAAACCCAGACCGTGCACACGTCTTAAAAAGGAGATATCAACGATGATGCAAAAAGGAGTGATAAATGTTGTTCCAACACACAATATTCACACCGGCCACTACAGCAAATATTTCCTCGTGCCCAAACGGGACCAGAGCTTGAGACCGATTCTGGATCTCAGAGCGCTGAACAGGAGAATAAAACCTTTACAAATTCAAAATGCTCACTCTGAGACAGGTGATCTAGTCTGTGAGACCATGAGATCATACATGTACAATGGATTTGAAAGATGTTTTTTTCCACGTGAGCATTTGTAGGAAGCACAGAAAATATCTTCGCTTTGCATTCGAAAGAAAAGCTTACGAATTCCTGGCTTTACCTTTCGGATTAAAAACTGCACCACGTACATTTACAAAATGTCTGGACGCAGCCTTGATCCTACCCAGGGGTCAAGGGGTCAGAATTATGAATTATATGGATGATCTGTTGATTCTGGCCAGAACAGAACACAAGCTCAGCTGCACTCACAGATGGTGATAGCTCACCTGGAGGCTCTGGGCTTCGTCATAAATCTGCAGAAAAGCAATTTGACTCCATCACAGATTACCGTATTTCTGGGTGTACAAGTCAACACCATTCTGTACAGAGCACAGCTTTCAGAGGCACGGATTTCATCCATCCACCTCTGCCTGGCACGCTTTCAGCTGGGTCAGAGAGTGTCCCTCAAACTCTGCCAGCGCCTGCTGGGTCTTCTGGCAGCAGCCATTCCCTACGTGCCTCAGTCATTATTAAAAATGTGCGCTCTATAGAAATGACTGAACAAACAAATGCGTCCTGCCTCCTTCAGGTGGGCAGGGAAGACACCGATCAGCCAGGAGTGCGTGACAGCCCTGGAACCCTGGAGGGGGATCCTTCCATGTTCGCGACAGGCGTCCCATTGGGACGAGTACTGTCTCGTGTGGTGATCACCACAGATGCTTCAAATAGAGGTTGGGGAGCGTATTGCAGAAACCAGAACTTCCAAGGGCTCTGGAAACAACAGGAGGCAAGGCTCCACATCAACTTCCTGGAATTAAAAGCTGTCTTTCTGTCCATGAAGCACTTTTACAAGAAAGGGCTGATTACAAAGCAACATGTGTATATAAAATCCGACAATCGGACAACGGTGTCTTTTATCAACAGAGAAGGGGGGACAAGGTCCCGACCCCTCCTCAGCCTGACACAAAATCTGCTCTCGTGGTGCAGCCCCTGAATATCGTCACTGAGAGCGACACACATCCTGGGAGAGCTAAACCACGGGGCAGACGCCCTCTCCAGAGGACCCCTCCTCTCCTTAGAGTGGAGGCTGAACCTACGTATCGTGGACCAGGCCTGGGTACGATACGGGCGGGCATCCGTTGATCTGTTCGCCTGCAAGACCAGCACGCACTGCGTCCTATACTTCTCATTGAAGGAAACAGATGCTCTGCTGGGAACAGACGCCCTGGCTCACAACTGGCCAGCAGGGATGCTATATTATGCATTTCCCCCGTCCCTCTGATTCAGGCGACGCTGGAACGGGTACGCAGTGGAGCTCTCTCCCTGATACTCATAGCTCCCATATGGCTACAGAAACCTGAAAGTTATGCACCATAACTCATGTTCCCTGAAGGAAGGGAACGAGGTGCAACATACTTTCTATGGGAATTGCACCCCGCGTAATTACATGAAGGAATACACTCACGCCTTTATGGCTAGGGGCATCACAGCCGCGCCAGAGGCCCCGCCCTCTGGTTACTTAAGCGGCGTACGCCCCTCCATCTTCCTCTTGAAAAGTGCACTTCACCGAGCTTTCAGCATTGAAAAGGGCCAGTTATGTTGCACCTCGTTCCCTTCCTTCAGGGAACATGAGTTATGGTGCATAACTTTCAGTTCCCTTTCAGTCATGTTCTCTCAGTGCAACATACTTGCTATGGGAACGTAATCCATTCACGCCCTTGAAATGCTCAGTAAAATGCATGCTAGAGTGAACGTCTGCCTCTGATCAGTAGGCATCCCAAGGCTACTTTCTACTGAATGTTAGAAAGAACAGCCTGAGTGACGTCACCTGCAGTAACATCCAAACTGTAATGCCTTGCAAAAGTATTCAAGGAGCTCCAATTTGCAGCAGTGCAGATGTCTGCAACTGGTACACCCTTGAACAATGACTAGGAAGTGGCAAGGCCCCTAGTGGAGTAGGCGTGCACTCCAGAGGGTGCCTGCTGACCTTTACTACTGTTGGCCCTCTTAATGGCCTCAGTCACCTAGTGTGAGAGACGTTGTTTTGATAGGGCTCTCCCGGTAGCAGGTGCTGCAAAGCAGACAAACAGTTGGTTTGTTCTTCTCCATTCGGCTGTTCTCTGCATGTAGGTGCGTAAAGCCCTCACTGGGCAGAGAGCCTGTAGCCTTTCCTGATCCTGGTTCAGGACAGAGGTAGATGGAAAAGAGGAGAGATCAAAGTCTAGACTCCTATATTTCAGGGTCCAGACCTTGGGGGTGTATGCGGGATTAGGTCTCAGTGTGACCTTTGACCCATCTGGGACGAATCTGGTACACATTGGATGTACAGATAATGCATGGAGGTCACCCACGCGCTTTGCCGAGCAAAGTGCCAGGAGTAAGGCCGTTTTATAAGATAGTAGATCTATTGTAGTCTCACTCAATGGCTCGAATGGGGGGTCGCATAGAGCCCCCAAGACCAAACCGAGGTCCCAACCAGGAGTCATGATCCTGCTGGGTGGTTTAGATCGAAGAACACCCTTCATAAATCTTATTATGATTGGGTGTGCTCCAAGTGTCCTGTTTCCCCAGCCTTCATGACAAGCAGAAATAGCTGAAAGGAAGACTTTAATCGTTGAATGAGAACGACCCTTCTCCAAGAGATCCTGAAGGAAGGTCGGGATTTGGACCAGGTTGCATGCATAAGAAATAATATTTCTTTCTGAGCACCAGGCCTCGAAGATATGCCATTTTTGAGCGTATAAAGATTGTGTTGACCCTGCACGAGCATTCTGTATGGTTAATACCACGTTTTTCGGCAGGCCTGCCGCCATCAGCCTGTTTCTTTCAGCCGACAAGCTGAGACTTTTGGCAGTTTTTGGCCTGGGTAGCTACAGCGCCTCCTTTGGTGAACCAGAGGCCAACAGCTCCTGGTTGTCCACCAGGTTTGGGAGGAGGCAGCTTGTCCCTGAGTTGTCCTGCTCAGGGATAATTGAGGACGGGTACAACCTGTCATCTCCATTAGACAGTTTTGGAGGAGACTTATTCTTATTCTCCTCCAAATTATGGGGCTGCAGGCCACGTAGGTGAGCAGACCTCCTTACTCCAGTCCTTTTAGTGGAGTGGCCTAGACCATTGGCCCTTGGCTTCAATGAAGCTCTGGTGCCAAGCAAACTGACCGGATCCCGAATTAATTTTAAAGACAGCTTTGGATCAGCACGTAAAGGTAGGTCACGTGCTGCCTGACTGCTGCATGGATTTTGCGTGTCTCTCGTTAATAAAAAAGGAGCATCCGCCACACAAAAGCGTAGGAGGGTTCCTTTCAGTCTTGGTGATGAAGAGTGCAATTCCCTTCGAGCAACAGGAAGAGGAATCTCATTACGCTCAGACTTGTTTTTGTCTACAGCCACATGAACACAGCTTCTGGGAAGGTGTGAAGCTTTAAGCTATGTGAGGGCGCCTGAAGCAGCCCCCCCGTCGAGAGACGTTGTCGACTCAGTTCCTTGAGCTGCGGCCACGTCACGTGCCCGTCTGTTTGGTGTATTGGCTGTCTCGCCTTTGGGGCGAGAGCCTAAACACGTGACCCTCCTCACCTGCCTCTGTAAGGGGCAAGGAGGGTGTTTACAGACGCCACTGTGTCTGCTCACCGCAGATGAAACAGAAGCAGTCTGCCGGGGCTTATTAAATATTCTAACACCCCGTGGGCCGTGAGGGAGGGGGGGAGAAACCTCCCTTTATGACGGCATGCAGGTGAGAGGGACCTGCTTTGCTGGGAGAAGTTGTGTTGATTGTTGTGGTTTTTTTTGAGTCAGTAAAACAGAGAATTGCTGTTTCATGATTTTATTTGTGCTTACGTGACATGACGTACAGTATATGATTTTAAGTCACTCACAGCAGAGAGGGCATGATTGGTACAGGCTGAAAATAAACCAGCTTTTTGTACTATGTTACAAATAAAGTCTGGGTTTAGGCGGATCATTCCCGTTACCGCGTGGGCGGGTGACCGTGTAACATGGAAACGTGAGCTTGGTTCATCAGGCCCGTTTCTGTCTGTCGTTGCGATTCACCGAAGAGGCCCTGTGTTTGGACATTTGGCGAGGGACAAACCTGTTCTTGCACCAGGCGTGCTCGGTACGAGGAGGGTCCGACGGGGGTCTCTGCCTGGGCTCCTCCTCGTACGCTGACCGCTTTTGCGGTAGGGCACGCGTCGTCGAGTGGTGCCTGGACTGGGCAGGTCTTCCCCCCGCATTTTCTCTTGGGGGGGCAAAGCTTCTACGGGGGATGCCCACCCGGAGAGCCTCTGCCTGTTTGTGTCTTTGGTCCAGTTTCGTTTGAATCCATTCCAAAGCCTTTCCAAACAGCCCTTCCGGCTGTATCGAGTGATAGAGAAAAGACACCTTTTGTCCCTCGGGTAAGTCCGTCAGTGTCATCCAGAGATGGCGGGTCGCAATGACCACTTCAGTCATCCCTCTGCCCTGAGCAATCGCAGTAGTCCCCATCATTCGGAGCACAAAGTCAGTTGTTCTGCGGGCTTCCTCCAGCAATTCGACAGCCGCCTGCTTGTCCGTTGCCACTTGAAGCTGCTACAGCTTTTCTGCCAGGTAGGCTTGCATCAGTGCGGACGCATTCATGGCGTGCGCTGCGAGTCCCTGAGCCCTGTAGCATTTCTCAAGGAGAGACGCCGAGGCCCGGCAGGCCCTGCTGGGGAGAGTTGGTTTTGTTCCTGAAGAATTTGGGGCCAGGTGAGACGCCAGAGTGTCCTCGATTTGAGGCACATTAGCTAAACCCACCTCGTCCATCCCGTCCACGTCGAGAAATTGTGAGAGGGGTAGAAGCATAGGGGCTCGTGGGTGAGTCCAGGTACATGTCAGTTCCGTGAGGAAGTCTGGGAACACAGGCATCCTCTGCCTCGTGGCAGCCTGCTGCTTTGAATAAAAGTAATTTCCCGCTAGCCTCGTAACCTGTTGGCGAGGAAGGGGTTCAGGCCAAGGCACTTGTAGTGTGTCCGATGCTCTGTGGCACAGTTCAAACAGAGCAGGGATGGAAGAGTTTGTGTCCAGGAGCGCGGGTAGGGAGGTCTGGGTGAGTGCGTCACCCTGATCCTCCACCTCTACGTCCGTCTCCTCCATTGAAAATTCACCCGAAGCCGAGATGGATAACTCGTCATCGTTCATCATACCCCAGGTGTCGAATTCGACAGTCAGGTCCTCCATATTGACCAGCGCGTCGGGTGTCACCCCATTCGACCCGCGTGCTATCGTGTAGAGCCATACTCTCCAACTCCGATGTGGGAGTGAGAGGCTCCGTGGTGTCTGCATCCGCAGACGTGGCCGAGGTCCCCATGGCTTTGGCGACAAGGTCGACCCGATGCCGCAGAATTGCATCCATCATGATGCTGCAATGTGGGCAAAAATCAGGTGCGTCCAGTGCAGTTTTTGCATGAAGCATTCCCAGGCAGACTGGACAGGCCTCGTGGGTGTCCGTTGCTGCAAGATAAAAACCACAACCACTTGGGCAGGCGCACGAGGTGGGGCTCGCCGCCGCGGTGGTCTTCCTTGAAGTTTCACTTTCCGCTTTCCCTTCTCCGAAGCCATTCTGTCCGAGACGAGGCGAGCGAGTCCTTCCAGAATTTTCCTTCTTCTTTCTTGAGATGTCTCCTCCGTCGTGTTGCTTTTGCTGGCCAGCCCGCTAGCTTGCTGTAGCAAGGCAGCCTCCTTTTTTTTTCTCTTTTTTTTTTAATGGCGTAGTTAGCGCCATCGCGAAGCAATCTGTAGAGAGAGGAGAGAAAACTTTGGGGTTAGGTGGAAAAATGCTGGACTAGGCTTGCTAGTCCAGCAGTACGCAGGAAATAATTCTCTGTGCGCTCTGTGTAGGGAGCGAGCTCACCTCAAATGAGCGATGAAAGCACCAGAGAAGTCCCGCAAAGAGGTAGTTCAGGTTTAAGCAAGGTGAAGGGCAAAAAAGAGGAAGATGGAGGGGCGCAGGTCGCTTAAGTAACCAGAGGGTGGGGCCTCTGGCGCGGCGGTGACGTCCCTAGCCGTAAAGGCGTGAGTGTATTCCTTCAGGTAATCGAGCGGGGGCACAATTCCCATAGCAAGTATGTTGCACCGGGAGAACATGACTGAAAGGGAACGTGGTTCCCAGAAATGATCTCACTGTTGTCAGGGACACCATGGCAGCTTCCCCCCCACCCACAGGGACCTGCTGACTCAGGCCCACGGGCAGCTCCTTCACCCACGTCCAGATCTGTGGCAACTCTCAGCCTGGCCGCTGAGAGGAACCGGCTGATGGCCTCCGGCCTCCACGGTAATGTTGTAAACACGATACAGGGAGCTAGAGCCCAGTCAACTCAGACTCTCTACGCTCGTAAATGGCGTGTTTTTGAGGCCTGGTGTCTAGAGAGGAATATTATCTCATATTCCTGTGACCTGGTTCAGTTCCTCACTTTTCTACAAGACCTGCTGGAGAAAGGCCGCTCCTTCTCCACTATTAAAGTCTTTTTGTCAGCCATCTCGGCGTGCCACGAAGGCTGGGGAAATAAAACTCCCGGCGCACACCCCCTCATGATACGTTTCATGAAGTGCGTACTAAGGAAAAGGCCCCCCAGCAGGACCCTGGCCCTAGACTGGGACCTGCAGTTAATCCTGGTTGCTTTGTGTGGGCCTCCATTTGAGCCACTTTGCAACATTAAGATAGATTTGTTATCTTATAAAACCACTTTGCTCCTAGCTCTCTGCTCAGCTAAACATGTGGGTGACCTCCACACTCTGTCTGTACACACAATGTGTACCAGGTTTGCCCTGACAGGTCAAAGGTCACCCTGCGTCCTAACCCCGCTTATGTCCCAAAGGTTCCAACTCTAAATCCCAGAAGTCTGGACTTTGAGCTCTCTGCGTTTCCTCCCCATCCTGTCCTCACTGAGGAACAGAGAAGGTTGAATGCACTCTGCCCTGTCAGGGCCTTGAGTGTTTACATCAACAGAACTGTCAGTTGGAGGAAAACAAACCAACTTGTTTGTATGTTTTGCCAATCCTGCTGCTGGCAGAGCCCTTTCAAAGCAGCGCCTCTCACACTGGGTGACTGAGGCCATAAAAAATGTGTACAGCAAAGGTCAACAGGTGCCCTCTGGGGTACACACCCATTCCACTCGAGGCCTGGCTGCCTCATGGGCTCTGTTTAAGGGTGTACCAGTGGCAGACATCTGTGCTGCTGCCAACTGGAGTTCCACAAACACATTTGCAAAACACTACAGTTTGGATGTCACTGCATGTGACATCACCCAAGCTGTCCTCTCTAACACACAGTAGAGAACAGCTGAAACGCCTAAAGTATAAAGGCAGAAGTTCTCACAAGCATGCATTTTCCAGAGCATTTTCAAAGGGCGTGAATGAATTACGTTCCCATAGCAATTGTGTTGCACCGAGTGCACTGACTGACAAGGGAACTGAAAGTTATGCACCATAACTCATGTTCCCTGAAGGAAGGGAACGAGGTGCAACACAGTTTGCCCTTTTCAATGCCCAAGCTCGGTGAAGTGCACTTGGAGAAAGATAGATGGGCGCACGCGTCTTTATACCAAGAGGGCGAGGCCTCTGTGGTGACGCTGACGCCCACCTGCCGTAAAGGTGTGAATGTATTACTTCAGGTGAACTGTGCGGCGGCGCAATTCCCATAGTAATTGTGTTGCAACTCGTTCCCTTCCTTCAGGGAACATGAGTTATGGTGCATAACTTTCAGTTCTGCTGAAGGTTTCTTCCTCATGAGGGAGTTTTTCCTTTCCTCTGTCACCTTCATGTTTGCTCAAGATGAGAGTTTTGTGATGGAGCAGAAAGCAGTCTGCTCCTCAGATAATTACTCTTAACTTAGGTTTTATGTATAACATTTTTGTTCAGTCTCCTGAAATGACTTCTGTTGTGACTTGGTGCTAAATAAATGAACTGAATTGAATTGAATTAAAAGCAGCTCATTATTTTCCACCTAAGACAGAAAGGCCTATTGCTCAAACAGCTGCTTTGGTTTCACTTTCTCTCCAATCATCAACTTCAGTAAATAACAACTTACCGGTAGGTATAGCTTTTTCATTGGAACTTGCTCTGCCCACCTTATTCCCAGAACTGTGTTTACAGCTGAAGTTCCTCCCCGATGCCTGCTTCCTCCCTTTGTGCAATGATGACGAGCATGATGTCTTACACGAACCACCACCAGGGAAAGAGAAGACCTTCGCTCATTGTTTCTGTGCAATGGGCAGGAATTCCCTGAGGTTTGCTAGTAAAACTGTGAAACATGCTGGTTATTCTCTGACCCGTCTGAACTTATTGGGTCATCTGTTTTCAAGAAGAAAAGCGGTTATCCAACCAAATATTTTCATGGTTTGTTTCCAAGGCTTTCCCAGTCCACATGCTGAAGAGACCAAAACACTCTGCGTGGTCGGCAGTTGTCAGTCACTTTGGATGAAAATGTGTGATAAATAATGAATGCACAAACAAACTTCTTGGCTAACTTTGCAGCTTCACAATCTGTGAAGACACTTTGTGCAGAGTGGGGTGATTTATTTAAACAAATAGCTTCATTAAATTAAAAAAAGTGACTTAATAACAATTTTTCTTTAAGTTTGTGCTTTACTGCAGTGGTCAGCAACTTAAGACATCTGATAAATGACATATATTTACTCTTATAACAAAAAGAACTCAAACCTTTGAAGAGAAACTCAAGGCCCTCACTGGTTTGCTTCAAAATGGTCTCACATGCTAGAATGTTACACCTGGAATTAAAAAAAACAGTTTTCCAGATAATCAATGCTGTTCAATTGCTGCAATGTAGACATCAGGAAGTCTAAGAGAGTCCCACAAGTCCCAGGACTGTCTCCTCGTCAGACTCATGCTGCCATCTGCACAGAGGTCACCATTGGCAGCAGGTGTGACCACATCTGCACGTACACATGAGGAAAAGATGTTTGGGCCACAGCCTTGTGAAAATAATGTCAGCAAAGAAAGGAGCCACTTCTCCCTGGGAACAAAGACTGAAATTCTGCAGGAAGTGCATGGACCAGGCAATTAAAGACTGGTGTGAAGTTATTGTTTCTGATCCTCCTTATTGTTTGGGACATCTGGAAAGTCATTTGTCTGACGAAGAAAAAGTGAGACCTACAATTGTTTTTTTTGTTCTGCCAACAGGGAAGCATCCTGACCCGAAGCGGGTGCTATGTGTGGGGTTGCATCTCATCCAAAGATGAGGTTGTACTCACGATTCTGCTCAAGAACCCTGAGAGGGAACGAACATCTACAAGCAGCCTTTTCCAATGATTAAGCTGAGTTTGGTGAGGATCTGGGTATTTTTCTTTAAAGGAAGATCATCACATTGAGATTTTCTGCTTGTGACCAGGCTCCCTTGCATTCCTGTGAAACACAACAGAAGCATGAACTATGTGGAGAATTCCTATTTTTCCTTTTTGTCTTTTTTCTGATTCACCTAGAAAATAACCAAACCTGCATAAAAACATTTACTTTTCCTCCAACCTGAAGTTTGCTCAATTTGTTATCGGGAAGCATGTTTCCTGATATTGTCGTCAATCGTCTGGTGCTGCCTGCAGGCTGGAACTATACAACAGGAATTCTCTGGTGTATCCTGGCCAGACCATATTAAACAATAAGAGAAAAGAAAAAAACATGCAAATGAAGAACTTTCTCATAAAAAGGTTGATGTCAACATGTTTTGATCAACTTCTGATGGGAGCGACCTGCGGTTCCAGTAAAATGTCTTGATGGAGGCCTCTTTTCAGGAAAGGGTGGAGACGGATTCAGTCTTCTACAAGTGAAACCAAAATTAGCTCCAATCATCTGATAAGTGTTGGAATAAAATGAAGATTTTCCTTGCATAAACACAAGCTTTCTGCTGGAAAATGACCAGAGAGAGGAGTGCTAACTTTTAGGTATTTGGGTAAAAGGTCTCCTCTTTTTTTTTTTTTTTACTTTTGTTGCTCTATATAAGAGAAATATTTAACTTTTAATTGTATTTTAGTTCCAGTGCTCAGAAAGAGAAATGGCAGGCACACTGCACTTAATACATTTTCTTTCAGCTCATTCCCTTGTGCAGGAGTTGCCACGGCAAGTGTACTCGCATGAAAGATTTGGCAATTGTTTTACACCCGGATGCCCTTCCGAATGCAACCTGGGCTTGAACCTGCAACCCCAGGATTACAGGAGCATGACACTGACCAAGAAACTTAATAACCAGGCATGAGCTTGAAACTACTGCTTTTATGCTTCATTTCAACACTTGCTCTTCTCAAGGGCGGGACGTCTCCTCTCAGTCTCCGCTTTGCTTTTGCTTTGTCTTGTCTGTGAAACTGTTTGAGAGCCTCTCTTCTTCAAAATCTTCTGAATCATAACTATGGACTTCAGTTTGGTCAGTTGGTCCCTCAACACAACTGATAACATTTCTTCAACAAGAAGACAGGCGAGCTGATTTGCCCTGTTGGCATGCAAACAGCTGGATTTTTTTATTTATTAAATTGATTCATTTTACATTAAAACATAAAAAATAAAGAAAAAACATTTCATAAATATGTGAAAGAAAGAATACATTAAAATGAAAGGTGGCAGAAAGAAGAATAATTCTTATTATGTCTGCCCCCTTTTTTCAAAAACAATACTATTTCAAACAATCAATTCAAACAATAATCTTCCAGAAATAACAGATGAAAAGAGTAATTTTCACACTCAACGATAACTAGTACATTAGACGCTTAACTAAAGCTTTAGTAGTTTGTTAACAGTTTAGATTTGATCTTCTTTTTTTTTATTTAATCACAGAGGTAATATCTTTAGCATCATTTCCCAAAACATTCCATAATTCCACTCCCTTTATTGAAATAAACCGTCCCTTTAAACTAGTCCTATACCTTGGCATTACAAATATTTCAGTTCCCTTTAGACCAGGGGTCACCAACGTGGTACCCGGGTGCCCCCAATGACCATTTGAGGTGCCCCTGGACCTGTTCTAAAAATAGCACAACTTACTACTAAGCTGCATTTAAAATTTCGTTTTATTCAGTTGTTGTTCTTTTTTTGCATTTATATATATTCTAAAATGTCTATCTTAAAAATATGTTCTTAAAAATATGTTTATTATACTTTTTTTTTTCAATTTACGCTTTGTTATTTCCGAAGAGTTTATCAAACTGGTGCCCTTTGTATAACTCTGTACCCACGAAGTAGCTCTCAGTTTCAAAACAGTTGGTGACCCCTGCTTTAGACTATAGCAGCTTACTCTCTTAACGAAATACATTTGAAGATTTGAGGGTAGCATATTCCTATGAGCCCTATACATAACTAACAAAATATTACAGTTCACCAAATCATAAAACTTCAGTACATTCAGATTTTTAAATAATATATTTGATGGATGACAATAAGGTTTTCTAGATATAATTCTCACAGCTCTCTTTTGTAAAATAAAAATATAGTTTGTTATAGTTTTACAAGCTTTTCCCCAAACCTCCAGTAAATTAAATGTGGAACAAAGATTGAATTATACAACAAATAAAGAGCCCTATCATTCAATAAGTCCTTTAGTTTATACAACACAGCAATAGATTTAGATAACTTAATTTTAATAGAATGTATACTGTATGCTGTTTCTACAACAGTTTGTCATCAACAATTACACCCAAGAACTTCATCTCATCCACTCTACTTAGCTCAACACCATCAATTGAGATGGAAAAATTACCATTTTTTTGTTACTAAATAACATGAAATTTGTTTTGTTAAGTTTAATGATACCTTCCCATGGGCTCACCACCTATGGGAGGGGCCAAAGGGGTCGGGTGCAATGTGGGATGGGTGGTGGCCGAGGGCGGGGACCCTGGCGGTCTGATCCTCGGCTACAGAAGCTGGCCATTGGGACATGGAATGTCACCTCTCTGGTGGGGAAGGAGCCTGAGCTAGTGTGTGAGGTTGAGAGTTCCGGCTAGAAATAGTCGGACTCACCTCAACGCATGGCTCTGGCTCTGGAACCAGTTTCCTTGAGAGGGGTTGGACACTCTTCCACTCTGGAGTTGCCCCTGGTGAGAGGCGCCGAGCAGGAGTGGGCATACTTGTTGCCCCCCATCTTGGTGCCTGTACGTTGGGGTTCACCCCGGTGAATGAGAGGGTAGCCTCCCTTCGCCTACGTGTGGGGGGACGGGCTCTGACTGTTGTTTGTGCCTATGCGCCAAACGGCAGCGCAGATTACCCACCCTTTTTGGAGTCCTTGGAGGGGGTATTGGAGAGTGCGCCTCCTGGGGACTCCCTTGTTCTGCTGGGGGACTTCAACGCTCACGTGGCAATGACAGTGAGCCGGTCCACCGGAAAAGGGTAGCATGCCCTCTCCGGGTCGGGGATGAGGTCCTGCCCCAAGTGGAGGAGTTTAAGTATCTCGGGGTCTTGTTCACGAATGAGGGAAAACTGGAGCGTGAGATTGATAGGCGGATAGGTGCAGCATCCGCAGTGAAGCGGGCGCTGTACCGGTCTGTCGTGGTGAAGAGAGAGCTGAGTCGAAAGGCAAAGCTCTCAATTTACCGATCGATCTACGTTCCCACCCTCATCTATGGTCATGAGCTTTGGGTTGTGACCGAAAGAACGAGATCTCGGATACAAGCGGCTGAAATGAGTTTTCTCCGCAGGGTGTCTGGACTCTCCCTTACATTCAACCTTTATTTAGTCAGGTAAATCTTTTGAACCTCATGGGCTCATTTACGAAAGCGACCTGCTAAAACTAAAGAACAATGAACAGCAGTGATAGAATTTCATTAAACAATAAACAAACAAACAATAAACAATAGAAAACAAAAAGAGAGAAAAAAACAAAAGATTTTTTTTTTTTTTTTTTTAACAAAGTATCAAAAAACTAGCAAAACATTATAAGGTAGACGTATAAAATCAAAGACAGGAACAAATCTGCATTGGTTTTTGCCAGGATTCCAACAGATTCTGAAAACCATTTAGAGAAGTCAAGGTCGAGAGCTTCAGATCTTTTTGTAAGATATTCCATGAAGCAGGAGCGGAGTAGGAGAAGGCCCTTTTTCCAAGTTCAGTCCTCACTGACGGAACACTGCAGGTAATCATGTCCTGAGAGCGCACACTGTAGCTGCACTCACGCAAAGACATGTAGGAGGAGATGTATGAGGGCAGCAGACCAAGAAGTGATTTAAAGATGAAAATGTACCAGTGGAAGAGTCTGCGTGAGGTTAATGATGTCCAATTAACCAGTGAATACAGGGTGCAGTGGTGGGTACGATAATCACAACCAGTTATGAATCTTAGTGCACCATGATAGACCACATCCAACATCCGCAGGGTGCTTGTAGGAGCATTCATGTAGAGAATGTCACCGTAATCAATGGAGGGAAGGAAAGTCACAGATACAAGGCGTTTCCTAACATTCAGTTATCCTTAGAGATAGGGTGAGAAGCTCAGTCATCCGGGAGGGACTCGGAGTAGAGCCGCTGCTTCTCCACATCGAGAGGAGCCAGTTGAGGTGGCTCGGGCATCTGGTTAGGATGCCTCCTGGACGCCTCCCTGGTGAGGTGTTCCGGGCATGTCCCACCGGGAGGAGACCCAGAGGAAGACCCAGGACACGCTGGAGGGACTATGTTTCTCGGCTGGCCTGGGAACGCCTTGGGATTCCCCCAGAGGAGCTGCTCCATGTGGCTGGGGAGAGGGAAGTCTGGGCCTCCCTACTTAGGCTGCTACCCCCGCGACCCGACCCCGGATAAGCGGACGAAAATGGATGGATGGATGGAAGTTTAATGATAATTGGTTTAATCTAAACCAAGTTTAACAATCTCCTTTTTTAGCAACTCGATCATTTGTTTCAAATCACTACCAAAACAAAAGAAGGTGGTATCGTCAGCAAAAAGAACACACCTCAGATATGAAGACACCTTTACCAGATCATTTATTTACAAAATAAACAGCTTATGTCCCATTATTGAGCCTTGTGGAACTCCACAAGTGATTTTACAAAGGTTTGATCGTGTATTGTCTATTTGTACAAACTGCCTTCTGTCCTCCAAGTAGTTACACACCCACTGTAAAGCCTGTCCTCCAATATATTTGTTCAACTTCTCAAGGAGAATGGTGTGATCAACTGTGTCAAAAGCTTTTTTTAAATCAACAAACAAACTTATACAATGTTGTTTTTGATCAACAGCTGTGGACATTTGTTCAGTCAAGTCCATAAGAGCCATGGAAGTAGAAGTTTTTGATCTAAAACCATATTGGATGTCACTTAAAATGTTATGATCTTCAAGAAATTTGTCTAATCTGGTCACAAATAATTTTCAAGAATTTTTGAGAATTGTGGTAATAAGTAAATTGGTCTATAATTATTGAATACAGATTCATCACCATTTTTAAAAATAGGGACAACCTTAGCTACTTTCATATTATCAGGGAAAATACCTTTTGAGAAAGACAAATTACATATACAGTACAGTATATGTAAACGGTTCAACAACATGATATATTATGTCGTTTACAACCAACATATCCATATCATACCAGTCCTTAGATCTTTTATCAGCAAATTGTTTTGTTACCTCCAGTATTTAATCTTTATCAGTTTCATGTAGAAACATGGTATTTTTCTGACTTTTAATTAAGTAGCTCAAGTTTTTATTAACTTTTGGAATTTCTTTTGCAAGGTTTGATCCCAAATTCACAAAATGGTTATTAAATTCATTAACAATTTCATTGTCATTATGTATTTCATCACCACTTTTCACAAAACACAGTGACAAGCTAGTTTTTTTAGAACACTATTTATAACTCTCCACGTTGCTTTCATTTCACCATTTGTCTTCTTTAGTACTTCACTATAATATTCCCTCTTTTGCTTCCTTATAATACCAACCAATTTATTTTTGTACTTTTTGTATCTGTTTTCAGCCTCATGAGTTCTATGTTCCAAAAAACAAGAATACAAATAGTTCTTTTTTTTGCATGCATTTCTCAATCCTGTTGTCATCCATGGATGATCAACAGTACCTTTCTTAGCCAAATTTCTTTGCACACAATTTTTCTTATACAAAACATTTAAAATGTTCATGAACTCATCATATGCTTTATTCAAATCTTCAACATACACACCAGTCCAATTTTGTTTTTGTAAATCATTTTTTAGTCTATTTTATGCTTTACTTGATGTGTTTATTATTTTTTTCTTCTCTATAGCTGTTTTTGTAATTATATCATCTTCATTGTAAATTGTAAAAACTGGTAAATGATCACTTAGATCAGTCGTCAAAATACCACTTAAGACATTATCATCAGTTATATTGGTAAAAATATCAATTATTGTAGAACTATGTGTTGTAATTCTTGTCAGGTTTGTTATCAACGGAAATAAATTGATACTATACATTGAATTTGTGAATGTACTTGTGTTATTTGAATCAGTCTTGTTTCTCAGATCAATATTGAAGTCACCACACAAAAAACAAACTCCTTTGTTTCTGGTCTTTACTCGTAACTCCATAATTTTATCCGTGAATAATTCTATATTAGATCCTGGCGATGGATATACACAACTTATTATGATGTTTTTTTCATTCTTATTTATTATTTCTATTGATATCATTTCCATTATATTATCTACAGTCATCGACATTTCACTAATCAATTTGCATTTTATTTCATTTTTAATAAATATAGCTACTCCTCCACCTCTCTTTGTTTTTCCATTTATGTGATGTAATTCATAACCGTTGTTATTCGCATTATTTATATTTTCATCATTTAACCATGTTTCTGATAATGCTATTATTGTAAATGTTTTATTTAATTTTTTTAGGTAATCTGTTAATTTCAATATATTTGCATTAATGCTTCTGCAATTCAAATGAACAATAGAACAATTTCCCTCAGTCGTGTTTATATCATTGAATTGTTTTTAGTTGTAATATTTACTATCTTTTATGGCTGGAAGAAAATTTTTGTCAATCACCTCTTCAACATTATAGATTTTTGATTCTGATTCATTGTACATCATATGGATTCAGTGTGTTTGGTCATCAGACTGATTTTTCTTTTTTCTTTTGTAGATATTAGTGAGAGATGTTTGTAATTATGGTTTGTCGGCTTCTGTGTTCATTTCAAATTGTCCAAGTCCTTCAAATCTTTTATTATTTTAGCTTGTGACGTTTCTTTTGCTCTAATCCAGATTTTTCCATTCTCGTCCATGGCATGTTGATACTTTTTTTTTGGCTTTTTTAACAGCCGTGATTCACATGCAATGTTCCCATTTCTCTTTGTTAAATGTTCATTTATGAAAACTCTTGTTCCCTGTAATTCTTTTGCTTGCATGACTACCTTATTTCTAGCTTTTCTACTGATGAACTTGACCACAATCACCGGTTTAAAGTTCTCAGATTTGCTGGGCCAGCGGGTTCGGATGTTGTCAGTCCATACAATGCGCGTTATCAACTGTTATTATCCCCATTCGTAGCGGAGAATAGGTAACCTACTACCTACTAGCATGTTTAACATGACGTTATCAGCGTTATTCATTCAACCTTTATTTAGTCAGGTAAATCTTATTGAGCCTCGAGGGCTCATTTACGAAAGCGACCTGCTACAAACTAAAGAATGATGAACATCAATGATACAAATACATTAAACAATAAACAAAAGAAAAGAAAAATGAGCAAGAAGTAGCAAAAACATTATAAGGTAGATGTACAAAAAAAATCAAAGACAGGAACATATCTGCATTGGTTTTTGCCAGGATTCCAACAGATTCTGAAAACCATCCAGAGAGGTCAGGGTCGAGAGCTTCAGATCTTTTTGTAAGATATTCCAGGAAGCAGGAGCAGTTATAATCGCTGTGAGTAGGCAGTGTGTTTCCAACCCGGAAGTGTAGCGTTTTTGTTTTTTTCAGCTTATGTAACACTTTCCTCAACCTAACCTTAAACCTGACCCAGAGGACCAACCCTAAACCTAACCCCTTACCCTTGTGCCTAAACCTAACCAAGACCCAAGCCTAACGCCAGAGGCTTTACTTGAAACTTTAACACTTTGCTAAAGACGGAGCCTGCTGTCATCGCTTGTAACGGTGACAACGTACCTTTAAACCTACTACTGTAGTAGGTACAGTAGGGGCATTCTTAGCGATAGGAATGGGGGTGATAATAAATTATAGGGACCATTTAATGGACTGATAACATCCGAAGCGGGTGGCTGGGCAGGGTGTGGCATGCAGAAATGTCCTCATGATGTATTGCAACATCCCTGTCCTGCCAAAAAGTCACAACTTGATCTTCTAAGGTCCTCAGTTCCTGTGGTGTTGGGTCCTCAGTTATTCCTTCATTTGTAACAACTTTTGAATATTTCCAATTTTTAATTTCCAGACCAGTTATCACAAGATTATCCAATCTTGAATTTTGTTCAAGATCATCCACTTTTTGTTCCAGTTCAGCAATTATTTTATCTTTGTAATTTGATTGTATTTTTAGTTGCTTGATCTCCTCAAACAGACTCATTAAGAGTTCTTGTTGAGTTGTCACCTTTGTAAGTTCTGAACTCGTGAAGTTAAGAGATCTTTTTATTTCCTCAAAGTCATCAGGGCTTTGATCAAGCAGCTCCTGTTTTTTAGATCTGGATTTTCCTGCCATTATGCACTTTACCTTTTCAATTTAGGGCGTTGAGTTTATTTAATCCAAGTGGCGAAGCCGTGTCAACTATGCCAGCTTTCTTCTCAAAAAGCAGTTAAATCCAACTCGTTGCAACCAGGAAAAGCACGAGTCCTCAGCTGGGCAGGTCCAGAGCTCCACCTCGACAGACACCTGCTTCTCAGCACTCCGCCTCCAGTAAACAGCCGCCCCGCAGCTAAACAGCCGTGATCCGAAAATCAGCGTCGATGAGCTCCTTAATACGGCAGTCGCCAAACACAGCCTCCATCCATAGATCCGACGCCGCAGACCATCAGAACCCGCGTCTCCACAGCAGAAAATCAGACGTCCAGCCATTAGGACACCAGCCCCTCCAAAAAATGACAGCCGCCAACACGCCCAAGAACGGATCCCACAGCTCCAAACGTCCACAGAGCCAGCGAAAATAAATTTCCTCAGGCAGCGGAAGGTTTGTAAAAAATTATTTGAAGAAACAAAATTATTTTAAGATTGTTCAAAAATTGTTTAAATTGTTTGAATTGATTTGAAGATTTGTTTGTTCAGTGACGGAGCGCTCCTCCGCGTGTCCGCTCGTCATCTCATAGACTTGGAAGACTTAATAATAATAATGAATTCAATTTATAACGCACTTTTCATTAGTGAAAATCTCAAAGTGCTACACACATTGAATGCTACGATGACGTGTCTATCTCTGCTGTCATCTGCAGATCTTAAGGATGCATATTTAATTGGATTTATGATAACTGGTTACTGCTTTTTTGGATTTGGCTGGTTCCTGGTCTATCAACATAAAAGGAAGATGTTGGCAGCAAATCTGGACCTGGTCAGGCTGCCTGCCTTACATGATGGCTGGTTCATGTCTCGAGAAACCAGACTTTAGGCTGAATGGATTAGATCTTGGGGATTTTCTAAGGCCCGTTCCATTTGTTTGGTCATTTTAATTTGGACATTTTCAGAAGCGAGTGGACCGACACAGACTGAAGGTAGATGTCATTAAAGTTCTGCCTGTTCCCAAAACAATCGTGTTTATCTGACATTCGGCTCCCCGATTGGCCTTGATAGGCCATCTTATCTCAACACGCTCAAGAAGTTTTGTAAACCAGATGCTCTCATCCCCCTCCCAGACCACCCGGTTCGGATGTTATCAGTCCATTAAATGGCCCCTATCATTTATTATCACCCCCATTCCTATCGCTCAGAATGCCCCTACTGTACCTACTAGTAGGTTTAAAGGTACATTGTTCATTCATTCATTCAACCTTTATTTATACAGGCTAGCCTCGTTGAGTCACGGGGACTCATTTACAAGAGGGACCTGTCTCACTCACACCAAACAACCATCCACTCTCACACTCACACCTAGGGTCAATTTAGAGTCACCAATCAGCCTAACAAGCGATGACAGTAGGCTCCGTCTTTAGCAAAGTCTTAAAGTTTCGAGTAAAGGCTCTTGGGTTAGGTTTAGGGTCTTTAGGCACAAGGGTAAGGGGGTTAGGTTTAGGGTTGGTCCTCTGAGTCAGGTTTAAGGTTAGGTTGAGGAAAACTGTTACATAAGCTGAAAAAAACAAAAACGCTACACTTCCGGGTTGACCGAAACATGCTGCCTACTCACAGCGATTATAACGCTGATAACGTTATGTTAAACATGCTAGTAGGTAGTAGGTTAACTATTCTCTGCTACGAATGGGGATGATAACAGTTGATAACGCCCATTGTATTGACTGACAATATCCGAACCCGCTGCTCAGACCCGTTGCTGAGGAATTCCACAGACTTTTCAGAGGAACCCAGCTGAATAAACATTCTGTCATCATTTCAGGACTCTCGCCTCTGGCCGACCTTGGCACCCCCCCATGAGTGTGCACAGATCTATGAGCTGGCTGCTCAACCGCCTTTGAGTCCTCCCTGACCTCTGCGTAATGTCGGCGTCACTATGTGCTTGTGTGCAAGACTTATTTTCATTACCACATTTTTGACCTTCAAACAGAGGTAAAAAATGTGTTAGGAATTTTTTTTGTCTCCAAACCCTATGTGTCGTTTTCCACCACTTTTATTGTCTGTAGATCTCACTTGTAAATGAGTCTTCGAGGCTCAATGTGACTTATCTGTTTAAATAAAGGTTGAATGAATGAAAAAAAAAAAGACAAGTGTGAGTTTAATGAAAAAGTAGCAACAAAACATTGAATATCTGTGTCATAAACTGAATTAACTAAATGTTTTTCTGCACATAAACAGTCGAGCGGGGAAAGTTAGAAATGACAAAACCAAACGCATTCCAGTCAGTTCATTATTTAAACAGTTTATGCAGGTACCCTTCATGTTTTTGTATAATGAGTTGTGAAACTGTTTTTCAT
The DNA here is from genome assembly GCA_038048925.1 of Garcialebias charrua. Taxonomy (NCBI): domain Eukaryota; kingdom Metazoa; phylum Chordata; class Actinopteri; order Cyprinodontiformes; family Rivulidae; genus Garcialebias; species Garcialebias charrua. The sequence continues at coordinate 15,018 of JBBPBX010009503.1, read as the reverse complement.
AAGCCAAACAACTGCTGTAATCCAGTGGTGCCCCAGCCAGGACCACTGCCTGCATGTTTTATATGTCTCCTCATAGGAATGAATGAGAATAACAGGTTTCTGCAGAACTTGAGGTCAATTCGCACAGCACAGCTGATATGCTTCTCTGGAAACAGGATTTTCCATCATCAGCGGAGTGGGGGGTGTCTGCATGCGTCACTCGCCCCCGGGCTTTAAATAGAGCCAGACGGCGGAGCGCAGCAATTACTTTAGACGGTCTCGGGAGTCGACCTTCAATCCGCGACTGTAGCGACTTCACCAGAGCCCAATTGAATTAATAATATTCAAAACCTATCTTGGACTTTTGATCTCGCTGAGTGTTCACATCTGGACAGGATGGCCAGCTCCGCGGTGCAGATCTTGGGTTTCCTCCTCTCTTTGGTGGGAGTTTGTGCCACCATCGCCGCTACTTTTAAGGTCGAGTGGAAGAAGGAGGCTCAGGGGAAACACCGCATCTATGAGGGTCTGTGGATGTCCTGCAGCGGCACGGAGAGGACAACCTGCGAGTGGTATCTGTCCGTCATCAAACTGCCAAGTAAGCGCGCGCGCCATGCGTCATGCGCCTTGGTGAGGCTGGATGATGGAGAGCTGATGTGTGTGTGTGGTGTGTGTGTGTGTGTGTTCCCTCCTGCAGCTGAGGTCCAGGCAACGAGAGCAGTGATGGTGGCGAGCCTCTTCTTCTCCGCTGTGGCGCTGATCGTGTCCACGGTGGGAATGAAGTGCACGCACTTCATGGACAACATGCCCGAGAGCAAATCCAAGGTAGCTGCCACTGGAGGGTTCCTGTTTGTGTTGGCAGGTGGGTGAGCTTCTCACTTCTAATCATTTTTATAGCATTTAAAAAATTATATGTATTTTTAAATTAGAAATTCTCAAAATAAATAAGTAAAACTTTTCTTCATCTTGCATTGCATTAACTGAAATGTTTTGATCAAGTTGATAAATCGCATCCTTTGTGAGATTCAGAGCTCTTGGGGGATAGAACTGCGTCATTTCGTTTACAGGAAATGAAATGACGCTGATGATAAAATAACATGCCATGCCTGCAGTGAAGCATGGTGGAGGTTTCATGCTGTGTGGAGCTATGGTTCTGAAGCCACCAACTGGAACAAATGGAGGATTTTTTTATGTTCTGACATCAAAATGTGGACTTTTTTAATCAGCAAGTGGTTCCGTTTAAATTGTGTAAAAAGTTTAAAGTTGGGCTTCTGCCAAAAGAGCTACTGCAAATTGAAATGAGCACAAATTCAAATAAGAAAAATAAAAATGTTAAAAAGTTGGAGACGTCTGCACACGTTCCAAAATGGCTCCGAGATGTTTCCACACAGTGATTGCAATGATCATGACGTCATCATCAACCAAGTGTTAATTAGGATTAAAAAAAAAACATGTTCTGTGTTGTTTTTGTTTTTATTCGTGTATTATTGTGAATTTTGGACAATTTATTTAATAAGTTTCTAACATTTAATCATTTTAGTAAACAGAGTTCAAAGCAGAGCAAACACATTAGTTCCAGCTTAAAGTTTTTTTTAACATTTTTTTAATCAACAAGTACATTTTTCTGACCCAGAATCTGCTTAATCTTAAAATATTAATCCAACAGAATGCTTGTTTACGAGAGTTAGCACACTTATCAGTCATTAAAATAAGTTTGATTTGCTTTTGTTCAGGGTTTCTGACCATCATCATCACCTCCTGGTATGTCAGTAAGATCATTGAGACGAACAACAGTTCGCATCGTCTGCAAAGGTAAATCCCTGAAGAGCAGAGCGTTGTTGCACGTATGAACATCATAACCGTCTAAATGTGTCTCTGCAGCCGAGAGTTTGGTAGTGCCGTGTTCGTCAGCTTGGGCGGTGGATTCCTCACAGCGGTCGGCGGTGCTTTCCTGAGCTGTCAGACATGTAGGCGAAGATCATCTGCGTCCAAAGTCTCCAGCCATTTCCTCCCCACCACAAACCCCAAGTCCAATTATGTCTAATGAAGGAGCGAGCGGAGCGACATTCCTCTGTCAAGTGATTATAACTGCCCACATCCATGGTGACTAGATGAGAATCAGTCTCATTTGACCCGTGCTGCAGCTGCTTTTCTTGCTTTCAGTTGCAACAATGTGAAAAACCATTATTTAGATTATATGTTTGTATCCCACAATCATATAGTTTATATTTTTTGTAAAATCATGTAGAATCTCCTTAAACATTTTGTTGTGACCCAACACTTGATATATTTTGCAATGCAAATCTGTTCAGTTTTATGCTGTAACTTTAATATGTGTTTACATGTTTTGTACTTGTGAATAAAGTTTTATATTTTTAACAAGCGCTGTTTCTTTCTAATATTATACAGTGGCTATACAACATGTACATCTTGAAAAAAATAAACTATGTTAATTTGTTTCTATCCGTATTGTCTTCAGTGCAACAGCATTAAAAAGTACTGAAAACATGAGAACTGCAATAAGAATAACTAGAGAAATTGCATTTCCTGCAACAATGCAGTGTGAATGTTTATTGCAGAAGAACTTGCTGAAATAAGCTAAAATCATGCTTAAATGTAGCTGAAATGGAAGGACAGGCCTAATTTAGCAAAAGAAAGCAGAAAGGATGCATATTTGTTGAATTAGGTTTAAATGATCAGAAGTGAGCACAAAAGTTGGAAATTAGTTAAAAAATAAAAAGCTGAAATTTCATTTCATTTATTTATTTATTTAAGTTAGGACAATGCATATTAATCAACATAACAGCAGTTAGCATCAATGTAAATATGCCGGAGTTAGCACAATAGCTAATTTTCATCCGTTGTCCTAAGGCAGGTAAGAATAAGAAACTGAAAAATGAGCAAAAACTAAAGCTGGAAACTAGCTGAAATGTCAAAAAGAACCTTAAACTACCAGAAGGAAGCAGAAAGAGTTGAAATTAGCTTTAAAAATGTGGAATTACCTAAAAAGGCTAAAAACAGCATCAAAAGAGCTAAACTATAGCTGAAAGAGCAGAAAAAGCTGAAACTAGTTAAAAAAAACTGAAAGGAGCATAGCAAGTTTAAATTAGCATAAAAAAGTTAATTTGGATGAAAGAAGTAGAAATGAGCACAAAACATTGGAAGTTATCTGAAAAGTAGCTAAAGGGGCACAAAGAAGCTTAAATTACCAGAAGGAAGTGGAGAGAGCATATTTTTTGTTGAATTGGGCAGAAAAAAGTAACGCATGTAAAAAGAAAAAAGGGGCGGAATTAGCTGAAAAAGCTAAATTCAGCATAAGAACAGCTACATGGCTGAAATGGAAGAAAAAGCAGAAACTTGCAGAAATTACCGGAAAGGAGCATAACAAGCTAAAATCAACAGAAAGAAAATAGAAGAAGCACAAAAAATGTTGTAGTTGGCAGAAAGAATGTGAAAGGAGCACAAAAAAAAGCCCCCAAAACAGCTGAAATTGTCTGAAAGTAGTATAGCTGAATTTTTTTAACATCCGAACAAGGAAGCTGAAAGAAGCTGAACCAAAACAAAATGTGAAAGGAGCAGGAAAAGGTTGTAAACAGATCTAAAGATGTGAAAGATGTAAAATGAGCTCCAATGGAACAAACAAAAAAAGTGGCAGAAATGGTTAAATATTTCAAAAAGCTAAAGTTGCACCAAGAGCAGAAGTCACACCCTGAACAAGCTGAACGTTTTGATTTATGATTCGTTGAAATAGCACAAAAATTGTGGGACGAGAAAGATGCCAAAAAACTTACTGAAGGAAAATGAATCAGAATAGTGTGAATGTTTTATAAACATTCACACAATAAACAGGAGTGCTTTAATAAATAAATAAATAAATGATTATTTACACTGAAATATGTAACTAATAAGAAAGTTAATTCTCAATAAACTGGTTGGTCCACATAAGTTGCTTACTTGGTGGGTTAACTTCAGTGTGCTTTGGACTACTCTGACTGAGGAAGCCCTCTGGAGTGAGGGTGAAACGTTTCTGCTAAAAAGAAACTGTCCAGATGAACTGATTGAGAATGAGCGGATATGTAACTAATACTTTGGTTGTCACACAGGTATGTAAAAAACAGTTTAACAATTTTTTTTCATTTTTTAAATAAAGAATTTCATTTCAAGGAAACAAAAAGGTTATTGTGTGATATGCAGGTTTTTCTCTGTCATTGTTAAGAATTATCATCCTGTTTCCCATTAGTCCAATAATAATTTTAATTGTTTATTTATTGTCCTCTTACATGATAGATCATTTAGTGGAGTTGAAATATTGTTGGTAAGTGTTACAGAATTGATGTCAAAAGAGGAAAACGTATCTCTTTGCTTAAATAATCCCACTTACATTAAATATTATGATGTTTCCATAATTTTGAGTAGAGTTAAAAACGGTTCGTCAATCAAAAAAAGTCGACTGCAAACAAAAGAACCTTGAATTCCACTTTATGTGCAAAATGTAAACCCTTAAGGAAGAGTGGCATGTTTGTTCACATTGAACATCATCATTACTCAAATATTTTATTGACGCACGCAGACTTTTTATTGTTTTAGCAGGATTTTCTGCCCATTGTATAAATAGCCAAAGCTTCAAAGGAAATGAAGTAAATTTCATTTATTCAAAACATGTTTAAAAAACGAGGATGAACCTGCATCCGTTTAAATTCTTACATGAGATTTTTTTGCTTTTTGGAAATCAGTGATATCAGTTTAGCAGAGCTTTCCCCTTTGGAACAACTTCCTTCCTGGGATTTTTACTGTCATTACCACCATCTTGAAACTGCACAACATCCGTTGCAGAGATGCCATCAGAGACTAAAAGCTCCTGTGACCCAGTTACATTTTGGACAGACGTAAAGACAGAAAACCTGTTGCATGTTGTAAGATCTGCAGTTTAGAGCTTCACTGTTGCCTAAAAATAACTAAGACTGAATTTGGCCTTGAACGGCCATCTGTAAAAAGAATGAGGGAAAATCAGCTCAAGTCCAAAGAAAATACTTAAAAGTTTAAGGAACTTTTGATCTAAACCATTAAAAAAATCACAATAAAGTTTAATTCCTCAGAGGCAACTTATAAAAATATTAAGTGATTTAAAACTGTATTATCTTGGGGAAAAATATTTCATGTCAGGGCTCGTTTTCACTTTTGGAAGCTTATATAAAACTGATCCATCTCTGAACCTAAAGCATATGGGGTGCCGTTTATAAAATTGCACAGTCGAAAATTATCATCAGTATTTTAGACATTTAATTTACAAGATAAATATTTAGTTAGTAAACTAAACATTTAATTTCTAAGCTAAATATTTAATTCCTAAACTAAACAGTTAATTTGCTAACTAAATATTTAGCTCTGACCTAAATATTTAGCTAGCATGTTAAATATTTAGCTAAAAAGTTATTTAAATAGCAAGTTAAATATTTAGGTCTGAGGTAAGTATTTAGTTAGAAAATTAAACATTTATTTAGGAAATTAAATATTTAGCTTGTAAAATATATATTTATGTCAAAGCTAAATATTTAGTTAGCAAATTATAGTTAGCAAATTAAATATTTAGTTTAGCAATTACATTTTTAGCTTAGAAATTACATATTTAGTTAGTAAACTAAATATTTAGTTTTTTAATTATATATTTAGGTGTCAATTAAATATTTAACTTATTCCAAAATATTTAGTTTACTAAATAAATATTTAACTTGCAAGTTAGATATTTAGTTTGTAAACTAAATATTTATCTTGTAAATTAAATATTTAGTTGGGAACTATGCCATATATAAATGTATGAATAACATGGTGAAAATATGACTGAAAAAATAGTTTTTTTCTTATTAAAATATAAATAAACCAAAATATTGATGTTATTTTTGACTGTGCAACTTTACAAACGGCGCCCCATAAATGTCTGGAGCACTGTTGTGTCTTTACACAATGTAAATCAACTTTCCTGAGACGGCCACTTTACTCAACAGATCCTGATTGGGATCAACTCTTCCTGAAGAAAACGTCCAAAGGGGGAGAAAAAAAAAGGGCTTAATGTTGAACTATTTCCTGCACTTTAAAAGATGGAAAAGAGTTGATGTTTACTAAATCATCAACGTTTTCTTCCCTTCCACTTGACTCCAAACTCCAAAATTTTAACCCTGTTTTGTGTTTTTAAATCCTAACAAAACGTTTACTTGACATCTTTTACATTCTTCTATAAAAAGTGCATTGCTAACATTTTATGAGTACAGTATTTATGCGCCACGCCACAAAAATGTATGCACCACATCAGAGAGATAACCCACATTCACCATTCGGAGTCCACTGGACCAATCAATGTGAATGGAGAAAAGGCTGCATTGTTCTTAAAGGGCAGAGGGGAAAACACTAAAACCTCCTTTATTATTATTTATTATTACCCTTTACTTAACCAGGAAAATGTCTTTTGCAAGGGAGGCCTGGGCCTGCAGGCAGTCCAACATGGAGTCCCCGGGGAAAACTCACCATGCACAGAGAGAATAATGCAAACTCTCCACAGAAAGACCCCAGGTCCAACAGTGGGACTGAGTCCAGAACATTCTTGCTATGAGACAACAGTGCTAACCACTAAGCCACCGTGCTGCCAGTTTATCAAACTACAGCATCAAATTAAACAGCATAAAAATGCATTTAAAATTTTATTTTTGCTGAAACACTTAGGAAATATTAATTAAAAGCTTTTTTTCCCTTTTATAGATGGCCTCCCTTCTCACCTTACAGCCATCCTCTTCACACCATTATGACTTTTTTTTAATAGAAAGAAAGGAAAGATGGAAAGTAAGACTACAAAATATAATAAGACTACAAAATATAATACAATACACAATTTAATTGTGTATTAAATTTGTGTACATGTAAATATACACAAAGAAAGCACAAGGCAAATACACCCGACCGCTGTCTGTAAACCTGCAAAGAACATGACAGAACACAGCAACAAAATACTAAAAGACGTAGAATATTCATGGCTTTGCAGTAGATTTCTTTAAATATATATATATACCTATACCTACATATATATATATATACATACATACATATACATGCATATGTATTCACATACACATCTACATATCTACATACGATACCTGCATGTGCATCCCTGCATATATTTGTGTGTGGTTGTGAGCATGCATAAGTGTATAAGGCTTCTCTAATAGAGCATTAAAAGCTTAATTTAATGAAAACAAAATTATATTCTTCAACTTTTCTAGAGCAAATCCTTGTCATGTGATTCTGTGAGTAGACGGACTCCACACGTGAACTTCAGGGACACTGAAAAAGTCCAGAATGGGCAGAACTAGCATCAGACGGGTCGACTCATTCATTGAATTCACTGAAGTCCATCTGTTGTCTTGTAGGTGTGTGGGGTTTTCACAAAGAGGAAATATTTATTAGTTCTTATTCACACTGAGCACAGGGGGATGGGGGATCCTGGATAAACAATCACGGCAAAGATTAAACTTCACGTCTTCTTTGTTGTTGACTAAAAGTGATGCAGAGGATGCAGCTGCAGGAAAACAACAAAGAGGAAAGCCATCATGAGGAGGTGCATGGATACAGAGAGGAGGAGAATGTCCTGAACGATTTGAAGAGCAGAGACAAACGACTCACAAACATGTTGGATGACGCATGTGACAACATATTTTGTATCCTAAATTAACAAAAAACATTATTTTGAGTTTGATTTTTGACAATTATGTATTTGTTTACTTTAACATCTTATATCTCTTTTTGATTCTGTGTGTTTTTGTATGTTTTGTTTTAGCTGTATTAATTTTAAGCCGCTTTTTCAGCCCAGTTTTGTGCGTGATTATTATTTATATTTTCATAGTTTTGCAATCAGAAAACTTTGTAGTCTGTCTTTTTGTATGTTACTGTGATTGCATTTGCACAGACATCTGAGTTTGTTTCTCCTTCCTGTCCTCTCAAACCCAGCTGGTCAAAGCAGACGGCCACTCGTCCTGAGCCTGGTTCTGCTGGAGGGTTCTTCCTTCCCACTGTCGCCTTTGTGTTTGCTCAGGATGGGAGACTGTGACACAGTGGATATTCAACACAATCTGCTGGCTTCTATAGTTAGATGACATTTATAAATTGTCTTTTTATGTATGTGAATGTTTTGTTCAGTGCCATGAAATGACTTTTGTTGTGACTTGGTGCTGAATAAACTAAACTGAATTTCTTTCATATTTATTTGTAACATTTTGACATCATTTTAATTTAATTTATTTTATTTTATTGTCTCTCTTGTTTGAGTGCCTTTCCGCCCTTTGTGTGCTTGCATCAAATTGTTTAACGTCTCAGGTTTTTATTTTTATGTTTTTGTAAATGGCTTGAGTTTGTTAAACTCTCCTTTTTTGTGTTTGGACTGTCTTTGTTGTTAACTATTTGAAATTTTTTTTTGTCTCTTTATGCCATTTAGACTAGTTTGCTTATCTTTAGTGTTGTCTGATATTCTGCACCAATAATCTGTGATAATCATCCCTTTAAACAGACTTTGAACTCAATTCACCCACTTTGATGTTAAAATTATTCATGTATTGGCTTCATTTTGGGGTTTTATTGTGAAGGATCCATATTTAGATTATTTTTCACAAAAATGTGTGTAATAAATAAATAAATAGGACCAATAAATAACTCTAGCCCAGTGGCCAACACCTTCTTTACTCCTGTTTTGCTATAAGAACAGTACTTTTCATGTACATAAATCAATTTTGTACAAATGAACACAAAATAAAAAATGAAATAAAAAACCTCAAGAAGAAAATATTTGTGTCTGAACAGTCTTGTCTTCACTTCAAAGGTGCAAAAAAGCTAGAGATAATGTTTCAATCTTTTTCCAAACTCTAAATTAGCTCAGGGTTTGTATTAGCCTGTGATGCAAGATGAAAGGGTGAACTACTGTTTACATTCACACTACTTTTTATATCTACACTACTGCTGATATATATACTGTATATATATATATATATATATATATATATATATATATATATATATATATATATATATTTTTTTTACTAGCCTTATTACATATGCCACTGTACCTCTATACCAATATCAACTACCTCATACATATACTGTGTACATAAACTTCATATGCTGCTTTGTCACTCTATTACAAATGTCAATGCCAGAACTTTCATTTTATTTTATAGATATACTTTTTACACTTTTATACTACTATGCAAAAAACTCAGGACAGTATTACACTTTTGTTATTTCATTTTATGCTTATGTTTATTAAATGTTTAGTGTTTTAGTGTTGGTGTAACTTTTCATACTTTCGTACTACTACTATGCAAAAACTACTATGCAAAAACTCAGGACAGTATTACACTTTTATTATTTCATTTTATGCTTATGTTTATTAAATGTTTTAGTGTTTTAGTGTTTAAATGTTTACTGTTGCACCGAGGGACAGAGAGGAACGCAATTTCAATCCTGTGTATGTCCTGTACATGTTGCAGTTTTGACTTTGACTTGACTTGGATATTCTCATAAATTCAAACTACAGTATATAAGTTTTGACTGCCATCAAGTGGTCGGATCTGCTTCCATACTGCATTAAAGAAGAAACCATTTGTGCAGTGTGATTTTTGAATCACGAATGTTTCAGGTTCAGAGTAAAAGACTAAAGACAGTAAATATTCTTAAAGCAGGTGGAGACACACGGCTGTAAGAGAGAAAAAAAGAATAGCCCAAGTGTTTTCCTCAACTGAACCAAATTATCCAATAATTCTCAGTCGGGTCATCTGGACAGTTTCTATTTTTTAGAGAGACGTTTCGCCCTCTATCCAGAGGACTTCATCAGTCAGAGGAGTCCCAGTAAACTGTTTCCCCACCAAGCAGTAAACTCTTTCAGTAGATCAACCAGTTTGCTGGAGCTCAGATGGTTTCTGGGGTCAGTCCTGTCACTCGTTGACTCCTCACAGGCAGGCAGCCACAGCCAAAGTGGTTCAAGGTTTGGTACTTGGATGATTGAGCATGAACTTTGTTGTCTTGAACCACTTTGGATGCCTGCCTGGGAGGAGTCAACAGGGACAGGACGGACCCAGCCGCAGCCCGTGAAATGTCCACCAGGGGGGCTATTTCTCAAAAATGAAAAAATTGTTCCAAGTTCAAATCTGTTTATTTATGACATTTATGAAATCAGAGTCCAGTAAAACACCACCAGTGACATTTAGTATATAAAATGATTAATGTTTGATCATTTTTTTAATAAGCAAATTAAAATAAATGTAGCCATCAGAGTCCAATACAATAATCTGGAAGCTAGTGCTGGCATGCTAACTCCACAAACAAACAAAGAAAAAAAAACTCACCAGTTCCCACTTGCAGTCAGCTGAAGGCTTTTTTTTTTTCACGAACAGAGCCATCTAAATGTTGAGAGGCATATCAGTCAGGAATGGTAATATAATAATATAAGCATTAGATAAAGACTAGCATTAGCATGCTAGCTCCAGAAACAAACTCACCAGTTGCCACTTTTAGAATAAACAGTCAGCTGAAGGTTTTTTCACAAACAGACTTCTAAAAGTTGAGAGACTCAGTCAGAAATAGCAAATAGGCATTAGATAAAGGGCTTTCCATGATTTAAAACCTACCTGAGCCAGCCTACTTGAGTCACTGCACGGCTCATTTCCCAGACAAAAAGAAAAGACCGGAAGCACATGATCGGTAGGTAGAGCTCACGTTGGACGTGTCCAGGGCGTTGAAATCTGCACCCAGCATCTTCCCATTGTTTTGTAACGTCGTGTTATAACTGCGCATGCGCCATTATTAACGAGAGTCTATGGATAAGATTCATGCGACCCCAGGACAGGAAATATGTCACCAATCAGAAAACGTTTTTTGAAACAAACAATATAACTCATCATTACTCATAAACAGTGGTGGGCGCCAGACCGCTAGGGAGCGCTAAAGCGCTAATCCGCTTACAGTGGACCTAAACTTTTTGTCAGCGTTTTTGTGGATTGACTAACTTTTATAATTCATAAGCGGATTTGTGCTATTTTTATTTAAAATGCAGTACCGCTAATAACTAATTATCTATCAGTAAAAACCAATAAACTTATTTACAAGCTCTTATGCTGCTTGTTTTACCTTTTTCCCCACCATAAAGAGCAGAGAGGAGGAAGGGTTGGAGGGGGGAGGGGGGGCAGAGCGGAGAACAGACTCGGATCTACCATGTAGGTAAATGATGCCGTTGCCTGGGGATCCCATCAGCATGGGGCCCCGGCCCCGCCGCGCCCCGGCCAGTCACCTACATCCCTAACATTGATCCTGCTTGTTAATGTACATTTAACATAAAAATAATTATAGTTACGATGAAAACGATCATTAAATACGCAATAAAAAAACGGTCGATTTCTTTATCCCCCTACTAAAAATGGACTATTCCATCTTGACATCTTCCGGGTCAGAGGTGAACTCAGGGGCTAATTCTGTGGCTAGCTGGCTGCGCTCGGTCTCTTCATAAATCCGCAGAGAACCCCGCTGTTTCAAGCCAAATTAACGTGGCCGGATGATTTTATTGTGTGTTTTGTGTTGACCATTCGACGGTGAGTCGTTATTTTTATGTATTTTAGTTACTTTTCATTAAATCTGTTGACTACCTATAGACGCTAACTCTGTGTCCAGCTGGTTGGTTGTGCTGGGTTTCTTGGATAAATCCGCAGAGAACCCCGCTGTTTCAAGCCAAATTAACGTGGCCGGAGTATTTTATTGTGTGTTTTGTGTCGACCATTCGACGGTGAGTCGTTAGTTTTATGTATTTGGGTTACTTTTATGTATAAATGCGGTGGCGACACACCCGTGTATTTGAGATTTAAAAGTGGTTTTAGGGATTAAAAGATCATTCTATTTTTTGTTAATTTCGTGGCCGAATAGAATATATGTACGTAAAGTATTAAATAAATCCTTTGATTTTTGTAATTTCATCCTTTTAGGATCATTTTTGTTACTTTTCAGTTGGCAGTGTAGTGCAAATATTGCATAACGCTGCCGGCTATATATAAATATATATAAATATATAAATATATAAAATATATATAAATATATATATATATATATATATATATATATATATATATATATATATATATATATATATAAGCCAGCCACTAGGGAGCACAAGCCAGTGTATCTCTTGTGCCGGTCCCAAGCCCGGGTAAATGGTGAGGGTTGTGTCAGGAATGGCATCCGACGTAAAACACTTGCCAAAACCATAATGCGAGTTCATCAAAGTGAAACCATACCGGATCGGTCGAGGCCCGGGTTAACAACGTCCGCCACCGGTGCTGTTGACAAACAGGGTGCCGGCGGAAATTGTACTACTGTTAGTCGAAGACGCCGAGGAGGAAAACGTGTCAGGAGACAGAGGGAGAGGAGGAAAGTGAAGAATGTAGGACTGAGGGTTGCAACTCTAAATGTGGGGACAATGACAGGCAAAGGTAGAGAGCTGGCTGACATGATGCAGAGAAGAAAGGTAGATGTTTTATGTGTCCAAGAGACCAAGTGGAAGGGCAGCAAGGCTCGCAGTATTGGAGCAGGGTTTAAACTGTTTTACCATGGTGTGGATAGAAAGAGAAATGGAGTAGGGGTGGTCCTGAAGGAGGAGTTGGCAAAGAATGTAGTAGAGGTGAAGAGAGTGTCAGATAGGGTGATGTGTCTAAAGGTAGAAGTAGAAGGTCTGATGCTAAACATAGTAAGTGGTTATGCTCCACAGGTTGGATGTGATGAGGAGGAGAAAGATAAATTTTGGAAAGATTTGGATGAAGTGATAGAGAGTATTCCCAGGGAGGAAAGAGTGGTGATTGGAGCAGACCTGAATGGACATGTTGGTGAAGGAAACAGAGGGGATGAGGAAGTGATGGGTAGGTTTGGTGTCAAGGAAAGAAACCAGGAAGGACAGATGGTGGTGGATTTTGCCAAGAGAATGGAAATGGCTATAGTCAATACCTATTTCCAAAAGAGGGAGGAACATAGAGTGACCTATAAGAGTGGAGGAAGGAGTACGCAGATCGACTACATTCTGTGTAGAAGAGGAAACCTGAAGGAGATTGGAGACTGTAAGGTTGTGGCAGGGGAGAGTGTGGCCAGACAGCATCGGATGGTTGTGTGTAGAATGACTGTTGTTGCGAAGAAGAGAAAAAGAGTAAAATCAGAGAAGAAGACCAAATGGTGGAAGCTAAAGAAGGAAGAATGTTGTGAGAAATTCAGAGACGAGCTGTTAAAGGCTCTGGGTGGTAAGAAAGAGCTTCCAAGTGACTGGGCTACTACAGCAACAGTAATTAGAGAGACAGGTAGGAAGGTACTTGGTGTGTCATCTGGACAGAGAATGGATGATAAGGAAACCTGGTGGTGGAATAGTGAAGTGCAGGACGCCATTCAAAGAAAGAGATTAGCCAAGAAGAAATATGACAGTGAGAGGACTGAAGAGAGGAGACAGGAATATAAGGAGATGGGACATAGAGCAAAGAGGGAAGTAGCTAAGGCAAAGCAGAGGGCGTACAATGAGTTATATGGGAGACTGGACACTAAAGAGGGCGAGAAGGACTTGTACCGATTGGCAAGACAGAGGGATCAGGCTGGAAAGGATGTGCAGCAGGTTAGGCTTATTAAAGATGGGAATGGGAATGTTCTAACAAGTGAGGAGTGTGTGATGGGAAGATGGAAGGATTACTTTGAGGAGCTAATGAATGAAGAGAATGAAAGAGAAAGAAGAGTGGAGGTAATAGAAACTGTGGACCAGGAAGTGGGAAAGATTAGTGAGGGTGAAGTCCGGAAAGCTCTGAAAAGAATGAAGAAGGGGAAGGCAGTAGGACCTGATGACATACCAGTGGAGGTTTGGAAATGTCTCGGAGAGATGGCAGTGAGGTTTTTGACTCAAATATTTAATGGAATATTTGAGGGTGAGAAAATGCCTGAGGAATGGAGAAGAAGTGTGCTGGTTCCCATTTTTAAGAACAAGGGTGATGTACAGAGTTGTAGCAACTACAGGGGAATTAAGTTGATGAGCCACACAATGAAGATCTGGGAGAGAGTTGTGGAAGCAAGACTTAGACAAGATGTAACTATCTGTGAGCAGCAGTATGGTTTCATGCCAAGAAAGAGCACCACAGATGCCATCTTTGCTTTGAGGATGTTGATAGAGAAGTACAGAGAGGGTCAGAAAGAACTCCATTGTGTGTTTGTGGATTTAGAAAAAGCATATGACAGGGTACCAAGAGAAGAGGTGTGGTATTGCATGAGGAAATCTGGAGTGGCAGAAAAGTATGTTAGACTGGTACAGGACATGTATGAGGACAGCAGGACAGTGGTGAGATGTGCTGTGGGTGTGACAGATAGCTTCAAGGTGGAGGTGGGATTGCATCAAGGATCGGCTCTGAGCCCCTTCTTGTTTGCTCTGGTGATGGACCGACTAACAGATGAGGTCAGGCAGGAATCCCCATGGACTATGATGTTTGCAGATGACATTGTGATCTGTGGTGAGAACAGGGAACAAGTGGAAGAGAACTTGGAGAGGTGGAGGTATGCTCTTGAAAGAAGAGGAATGAAAGTCAGTCGTAGTAAGACAGAGTACATGTGTGTGAATGAGAGGGAGGCCAGTGGAACAGTGAGGCTACAAGGAGCAGAGGTCACAAAGGTGCAGGACTTCAAGTACTTGGGGTCCACTGTCCAGGAAAATGGGGAATGTGGTAAAGAGGTGAAAAAGAGAGTCCAGGCAGGATGGAGTGGATGGAGAAAAGTTTCAGGAGTGATTTGTGACAAAAAGGTGTCAGCAAAGGTCAAAGGAAAAGTTTACAAGACAGTGGTGAGACCAGCTATGTTGTATGGTCTGGAGACAGTGGCATTGACAAAAAGACAGGAGAAAGAACTGGAAGTGGCAGAAATGAAGATGCTGAGGTTCTCCTTAGGAGTGACAAGGATGGATAAGATCAGGAATGAGATCATCAGAGGTACAGCACATGTTAAACAACTGGG
>JBBPBX010009502.1:31870-50751 GCA_038048925.1 Garcialebias charrua | reverse complement strand
ACTAAACTCTCGGTCATGTGCTCATACAGTTTGCACTACTTCTCATACTTGCACTAATGTCTGTATTACATCACTGCCTATAATCATAATACTGTTTACATTCTCTGTTTACATTTATTAATACTGTTTACTTTTATTACTACTGCTTACATGTAATTACTACTGTTTACATTTATTTACACTACTCTAATATCTACACCACTGCTGGTACATATACAGTGTGCTCTGAACGGTCTTATTTAGGGATGCCCAATGTGCCTTACTGCATATGCCACTTTTTGCCTCTACAACAACATCAACTACTACCTCATACATATACTGTGTACATTGACTCATACGCTGCTTTGCCACTTTGCAAATGTCAATGCTAGAAACCTTTAGTTTATTTTAGTTATACTTTTTATACTCTTTTTTTATACCACTATGCAAAAAAAAAAAAAAAAAACTCAGGACAGTGTTAGTTTTACTATTTTTATGCTTATGTCTATTATTATATGTTTCAGTGTTTCAATGTTTAGATGTTTACTGTTGCACCGAGGGACTGAGAGAAACGCAATTTCGGTCCTGTGTATGTCCTGCACTGTACATATTGCAGATCTGACAATAAAGTTGACTTTGACTTTGACTTTGACTAAAGAACAATGAACAGCAATGGTAGAACAAACGGAGTGTTTCTATCAAAGATAAATAAATATACTTAGAGTAAATAAACCACTGGGTGCATTTTTTTAGCACTAGGACTGTTTTTTTATGAAGTACATACCCAAAGTTCAGTAAAAAAAACATTAAAAAATGAATTTTGTATGTGTGGTCCCCTTTAAACAATAAACAATAAACAATAGAAAACAAAAGAGAGAAAAAAACAAAAGAGAGAAATACTTTATTTTTTTTTTTTAACAAAGTATCAAAAAACTAGCAAAACATTATAAGGTAGACGTATAAAATCAAAGACAGGAACAAATCTGCATTGGTTTTTGCCAGGATTCCAACAGATTCTGAAAACCATTTAGAGAAGTCAAGGTCGAGAGCTTCAGATCTTTTTGTAAGATATTCCATGAAGCAGGAGCGGAGTAGGAGAAGGCCCTTTTTCCAAGTTCAGTCCTCACTGATGGAACACTGCAGGTAATCATGTCCTGAGAGCGCACACTGTAGCTGCACTCACGCAAAGACATGTAGGAGGAGATGTATGAGGGCAGCAAACCAAGAAATGATTTAAAGATGAAAGTGTACCAGTGGAAGAGTCTGCGTGAGGTTAATGATGTCCAGTTAACCAGTGAATACAGGGTGCAGTGGTGGGTACGATAATCACAGCCAGTTATGAATCTTAGTGCACCATGATAGACAACATCCAACATCCGCAGGGTGCTTGTAGGAGCATTCATGTAGAGAATGTCACCGTAATCAATGGAGGGAAGGAAAGTCACAGATACAAGGCGTTTCCTAACATTCAGTGTTAGACATGATCTGTTTCTGAAAAAGAAACCCAGTTTAACTTTCAGTTTCTTCACTAGGTTTTCCACGTGGAGTTTAAAAGAGAGATGTGAATCGACCAGTATACCCAGATATTTATAGGAATCAACAAACTCAATAGGGACACCATTTGAGGATAAAATCAGAGGAAGATCTGCTGGAACCGCCTTCCTACTTGAAAAAAAACATCCCTTTTGTTTTATCAGCATTTAGGACAAGTTTGAGATGGAACAAATCTGACTGGATGATGTCAAAAGCGGATTGCAGTAACTGGAAAGCCTTAGCAACTGTTTTAGCTCGGCAGTAAACAACTGTATCATCAGCATAGAAATGTAAGGATGCATCAGGGATGCAGTGACCTACATTAGCTATGTAGATTGTAAAGAGAGTTGGTCCTAAAACTGAGCCTTGTGGTACACCATTTTTAACTGTTAAATAGCTGGAAGAAGTACCGTTATGTTGAACACATTGCCTCCGATTGGAAAGATAGTTAGAAAACCAACCGATGGTGTGATCAGAGAAACCGATTTCTGAGAGCTTATGACACAGGATGTTATGATCCACAGTGTCAAAAGCTTTAGACAGGTCTAAGAAAAGTGCAGCACAATAGTCCTTAGCATCCAATGCTTCAACAACATCATTCAGAACCTTCAGAGAAGCAGTTGTTGTGCTGTGTTTTTTCCTGAAACCAGATTGATGGAGAGGTAAGATGTTAAATGAGTCCAGATAATTTTTGATCTGAGAGTTTATCAGTTTTTCTTGAACCTTGGCTAAGATGCAGAGTTTAGAGATCGGTCGATAATTGTTCAGTGAGGTGGGGTCACCTCCCTTCAGCAAAGGAAGAACAAAGGCTGTTTTCCAAGCATCCGGAATGGTGTTTTGGCTTATGGACAGATTAAAGATGTGGGTCACAGGGACTGTGATGATATGAGCAGCCAGCCTTAAGAAATAAGGTGGAAGTTCATCTGGACCTGCAGATTTTTTAGGATCAAGATCAATTATTATTAGTATTAGTGTAGGTGTGAGGATAAAGACTCTTTAGGGAGCCCAACTGAAATAGTTCTGCCTTTTAAGGCTATATAAAATTAATTTATTTGGTTTTTAAATTGGACGACTGAATCAATTCCAAATTAGTAAAAAACAAACAATTCTTTCAAATGAAGAGAAACACAAAATGTATAAAGGAGGAATTGTTTTGTATATTGACCTTTTGTATACAGGCCGCAAAATATAAAAAAATATATATATATTTTTAAATGTGTTGTATTGTTTCACCAACACCAGTAGTATTTGTAATTGTGAGATTTGATATGTGGTGTGTGTCTCCATCTTGTGGAAAACTGAGACTGGTGGACGAGTGACAATAAAGGTGTAAAATATTTACCCTGCATTTAACAAATGCCGTTTGTTTGTTTTTCTTGTGGTATGGATGTATAATGATAGATAAAACATTTGTTTTGTATTGATGATAGCTTTCTATCAGCTACCTTTCCCAAAAATGGTTGAAAATTGCATGTTGAAGAATACAATTCCTTTGTTCATGGGTGTTTGCTGTCTAGGAATGTGAGCTTGTGCATGTTTGCATGGCAGATGGGCGATATTGAATGATCTATTAAGCCACTAGGTCTTCATTTAACACCCTGACCACTTTAGTCTGTGACGTGGAAAGACTGGGAAAGGCAGCTCTTCGTCCACTTCACTGGACCAGGTCATGAATGATCAGCTGTGAACGTGTGCATGTGTTAAATAGAACACTGTTGAATGAACGTTGGCCTTTATGAATAATCCACAAACAGTGCTGAGGAGTTTCAATTTATGTCAAGGGAGTTAGATCATGTTTTCTATACAGTTTTATGAACAAAAAACAACAACATCCAAGACGAGGGAAGCACACCGCAGAAAAGGGCAAACCTGCAGAGAAATGATGGAATAATGCTGAAGTTTGTTTTTTATGGCAAAAAGAAGAGGTGGCAGCTGTATGCAACAGAGCAAAAATCATATCTTACGAGAGAAAATGTTGAACCACTTGTTTGATGACAATCTCCTGTCCGAGCAGCTTGAGGATGATCGGTCGCATCAGGTCCCACTTGACCTCAAACAGCAGGGACCCTTTGTTCTGGAGGAGAGGGACATGAGACAGGTGGAGGAATCATGGATTAAAACAAAGACAATTAAAAATAAATAAATGCAAACCAAATTGTGTGACTTCCAGACACTGTTTGTCTGCTGGAGATGAAGAACTTCTGCTTTCTTCATTTTAAGCACACGCTGCACAACCTGCTGTACAAGGATGGACTGAAATTTTATTTTAAAAAGCAGCCCAAATACAAACACATTTGGTTATAGCAGCTTCTACTTTTCTTTAAAGGCTTGCAAGATTTAGGAGCGTTTTCCGTTGGGATTCATGCAGAAGGTCAAACACAGAAAAGGTTATCCTGAGCCATGTCAGCAATTTAAAAGAGCTTGCTAAGGTAGTTTTCTAGAATCTGGAAAACTGCCTTCGCAAACTCTTTAGAAACTCTTAGAAAACATGATCTGACAAGGCTTCCTGCGCAGCTCAAAATTGGTCTTAATAGATTATTTAAGGAGTTTCAGCTCCCAAGTTAGAGACAAAACCAACTTCTGGTTTCTTTCACACAATGAGTTGTTGAGGTTCCACGTTTGTTGCTTCATTAAGGTAACAAGTAAGTGATGTTTTAGCTGGGCCAGGGTAAAAATGTGCTGTCATTGTGGATATTTCAAAGCTGGCACATCACGTTTCTTGTCTCCAGCCATCTGCTGTCTTTATAATATCTTAATCTGTATTTATTCACCTTTTCTTTACTTTTTTCAAGCATTTTTCTAAAGCAACATCCATCCATCCATTATCTTTTACCCGGTTCTTCCTCTTTGGGTCATGGGGGGGGGTCACTGGTGTCCATGTCTAGTGGTCAGGGACAGCTGGACAGGTGTCCAGTCCATCACAGAGACATATTTAACATCTTACCTCTCCATCAATCTAGTTTCAGGAAAAAACACAGCACAACAACTGCTTCTCTGAAGGTTCTGAATGATGTTGTTGAAGCATTGGATGCTAAGGATTATTGTGCTGCACTTTTCTTAGACCTGTCTAAAGCTTTTGACACTGTGGATCATAACATCCTGTGTCATAAGCTCTCAGAAATCGGTTTCTCTGATCACACCATCGGTTGGTTTTCTAACTATCTTTCCAATCGGAGGCAATGTGTTCAACATAACGGTACTTCTTCCAGCTATTTAACAGTTAAAAATGGTGTACCACAAGGCTCAGTTTTAGGACCAACCCTCTTTACAATCTACATAGCTAATGTAGGTCACTGCATCCCTGATGCATCCTTACATTTCTATGCTGATGATACAGTTGTTTACTGCCGAGCTAAAACAGTAGCTAAGGCTTTCCAGTTACTGCAATCCGCTTTTGACATCATCCAGTCAGATTTGTTCCGTCTCAAACTTGTCCTAAATGCTGATAAAACAAAAGGAATGTTTTTTTCAAGTAGGAAGGCGGTTCCAACAGATCTTCCTCTGATTTTATCCTCAAATGGTGTCCCTATTGAGTTTGTTGATTCCTATAAATATCTGGGTATACTGGTCGATTCACATCTCTCTTTTAAACTCCACGTGGAAAACCTAGTGAAGAAACTGAAAGTTAAACTGGGTTTCTTTTTCAGAAACAGATCATGCCTAACACTGAATGTTAGGAAACGCCTTGTATCTGTGACTTTCCTTCCCTCCATTGATTACGGTGACATTCTCTACATGAATGCTCCTACAAGCACCCTGCGGATGTTGGATGTTGTCTATCATGGTGCACTAAGATTCATAACTGGCTGTGATTATCGTACCCACCACTGCACCCTGTATTCACTGGTTAACTGGACATCATTAACCTCACGCAGACTCTTCCACTGGTACATTTTCATCTTTAAATCACTTCTTGGTCTGCTGCCCTCATACATCTCCTCCTACATGTCTTTGCGTGAGTGCAGCTACAGTGTGCGCTCTCAGGACATGATTACCTGCAGTGTTCCGTCAGTGAGGACTGAACTTGGAAAAAGGGCCTTCTCCTACTCTGCTCCTGCTTCATGGAATATCTTACAAAAAGATCTGAAGCTCTCGACCTTGACTTCTCTAAATGGTTTTCAGAATCTGTTGGAATCCTGGCAAAAACCAATGCAGATTTGTTCCTGTCTTTGATTTTATACGTCTACCTTATAATGTTTTGCTAGTTTTTTGATACTTTGTTAAAAAAAAAAAGTATTTCTCTCTTTTTTTTTTTCTCTCTTTTGTTTTCTATTGTTTATTGTTTAAGGAAATTCTACCATTGCTGTTCATCGTTCTTTAGTTTTAGCAGGTCGCTTTCGTAAATGAGCCTATGAGGCTCAATAAGATTTACCTGACTAAATAAAGGTTGAATGAATGAATTTTGTGATGTAGTTTGTGTATTACAGTTTGTAAAATTAAGTAGAACTATTCATTTTGTGATGTAGTTTGTATATTACAGTTAGAAAAAAGTAGAATTATTCATTTTGTGATGTAGTTTGAAGGTTATCATTGGTTGAACAAACTGTGAAATAAGGGGCAGATAAGATTTCATCTTCTTTCTGCTCCCTTCATTTTATCCTACTTGTATTCTTGTAGTTGTATCTGATGAAACTGTCTTGTATTGTTCTTTTAAAATGAATGAATAAACATCAAATCAAATAAAATAAAAATCATTGTGAGAACGCCATTTTGGCAGGGAGGGAATGCCTTAAATAGTCACCGAGGAAGGAATGCCTTTTGATTATATGTTGCAACGGATTGCCTTATTTTGAAACTTGTGCATATGTGCATCACGTCGCTAGAGGTCATCCGAGGTTCACACGCCACGCGGACTTTTCCCAAAACATTCTCCTGTGACGTCACTCACCCCCGTTCCTCGTGCTCCTGGTTCTGCACAAGATTCGTGCGCTCGCGCGTTCGTCTCTCCTGTTCAAAACTGTCAACCGCAGCGTTCATGTTGTTCCAGTTCCAAAGCCTCCGTTCACTCGCTGTGTAACTTTAACACAATTTATATAAACAGTGTCAGAGCTGCGCGCGAGCTTCAGTACACAACCGACGGCTCGCGCTCTTTGTAGCTGAAGTGAATGGTGAGTAGCTTCTCTGCTGTTAGCTTTAGCATCACAGTCATCAACACAAAAAGCGAGTTTCTGTTTGTTATGTCGTGAGTCACCCGTGCTTCTCCGTCATCCCACAGCGGATGTGTGGACTATTACAATTTANTTTTCAACCTTGGCTCTCGACGGAGGCAGTCGCTAGTCCTTCCCTCTCCCGTCCTCCCCCCTCCCCCTGCTGCCTGCAGCTCCTCAGCTAAGCACCTCGAACGCAAATTAAGATGGATTGGAGGTTTGGGCATTCGATTCTACGAACAAGATTTCTACAGAAGAAACGGCACAAGGGGAGCCTTTCCACCCTCACAGAGTGACGGAGGATACGCCATGGATTCCTGTGGGTGTGGATGGTGTGCGTCTCG
Source organism: Garcialebias charrua (assembly GCA_038048925.1). Taxonomy (NCBI): domain Eukaryota; kingdom Metazoa; phylum Chordata; class Actinopteri; order Cyprinodontiformes; family Rivulidae; genus Garcialebias; species Garcialebias charrua. The sequence goes on along the minus strand of JBBPBX010009502.1, from coordinate 43,748 downwards.
CTCTCTGTGCTGTGCTCTGTGGAGGTGAAGAATCTGGATTATATTGGATTATGATGGCAGCGCTTTGCTTTTTGGCGTTTGTGGAGCACTGGTCTATCGCAAAAGAGGGAGACTTCAGCAGGACTTAATGCCTGGAGCACCCGACGTCTGGTCTGCGCGGTGACCTCGAGAAATCAGCTGTTTGCGAGCTTATCCAGAGGGTGAACAGATCACCCTCGGATTGGGACTCTGGACGCTGTACTGGTCAACATCTGAGGTCAGAGCTTGGATCAGTGGAAAAAGTCCCGAATTGGATGGAACAGAGTCGCCCTTACAGACTGAAGGCTACAGAAATTACAATGTGAGCCTGAAGTGAAAATATTTGTCAATTCATATCTGACTCCCTTGGAAACAGCCTTGAAAAAGGCTGGATATCTAATTTCTCCTGAGATGTGCTTTACTGTGGAAAAACAGCTGCTCTTTGTCCTGTTTGACCCTAGGTGTGAGTGAGACAGGTCCCTCTTGTAAATGAGTCCCCATGGCTCAACGAGGATAGCCTGTATAAATAAAGGTTGAATGAATGAAAAAATGACCCTCATGGTACTTTCCTTTTTTCACACCTTTGACCTTCATCCCGAAACGGATGAGAGAGGCCGCGCTGAAGAACATGTCATGTGTTCTGAATAAGCAGCAGCTTTACACACTCATTCCATCTTCAGGATGACTGTGCACACATAATCACGCTGTATTGGTGACAACTGGTGCAATGTTAATAAAAGCTCTTGAATCTTGAATCTTGAATCTTGAATAAGATTTACCTGACTAAATAAAGGTTGAATGAATGAATAATAATAATAATAATAATGAATTCAATTTATAACGCGCTTTTCATTAGTGAAAATCTCAAAGCGCTACACACATTGAATGCTACACACATTCATACACCGGTAGCGGCAGACTACCATGCAAGGTGCTTTCCAGTCCTACCGGGAGCAACTCGGGGTTAAGTGTCTTGCCCAAGGACACAACGACACATGGTGTGGGGAACCGGGATTCGAACCGCCAACCTTCCGATCGGGGGACGACTGCCATTACCACTACGCCACGGCCGCCCAATATTTAGAATATAGAGACAAACGAGACAAACAACCATTCCCTCTCTCACTCACACCTATGAACAATTTAGAGTTACTGGTCATTCTAACATGCATGTTCTTAGTCTGTGGGAGGAAACCGGAGTACCCGTAGAATACCCATGCATGCACGGAGAGAACATGCAAACCCCACCCTGAAAGGTCCCAGGCCGCGAATTGAATTGGCGACCTTCTCACTGAGAGGAAACAGCTCTGAACTGAGTCACCGTGCCACCTGAAGCAACATAGTGCTGTTGTTTTTTAACACATTCCTTTCACATTTACGAAGTAACTCATTGCTTTTCTTGCTGCAGAGATGGCCATGTTGTGTTTTTATGTGATGAAAAAGGTTTGGTCAAAATCCACCAGGCTCTCAAAAAGACATCCTTGACTTCATCAAGTAAGCACAAGCTGTCAGTGGCAGCTTTACAAGAAACAAGTCACAAACTGCTGAATATAATCTGGTCAACTGGGCCTCGTGCAGTTCTATGAAGTTGGAACTCCAGTCCACACTCCAGTTTTTTATTTTTATTTATTTATTATTATTTTTTATTGATAAACCTTCCAGTTGGGAAGTGAAATATCTTCAGCTAGACCTCCAATGTTTTTTTTTATTTTATTTTTTTTACTTTTTTTGTTGTTGTTGGAAGCAGCCACATTAAATTTTGTATTATATGTCGGGCACAAACTAATCCACTGACAATAAAACCATCACAGTCTTTATACAAACAGGCCCTCAACATGTTTGACAAAATGCTCTTAAGACGTCAGCATCGCGAGATTGTACAGGAGCGCAAAATAGTTTTAGATCTTTCTCAAATAACAGTGTTTAACATTTCATATGGTTTAGCACCACTGCAATCACTCAATTTTATTAGGTAATAATCAATAAGGGGAGGAGTGAGAGGGCGTGTTTCTAATTTGTTAAATATCCGTTTGTAAATGTTTCACTGACGTTTAATGTTTTTTTATTTATTTATTGGTGATATTTGTTTATGGTCTGGTGGGACTACAAATGAGACCAAAGCTAAATAATGTATGGTGCAACACATCAAACGGTTTTACATTTATGTTAAATTGTCCTGATTAAATAAAGCAAACTGGATTGTCTGTAGTCGGATCGTGGAGATAACAGGTTCAGGAGAAAAAGCAGACCTCCCTCTCTCCAGCTCCTCCTAGGGGACCTCGAGGTGTTCTAAGGCCAGAGAGGATCTCCTCGAGAGAGTTCTGGGTTGGCCCCGGGGACTCCTCCCAGGGGTACGTGCCTGGAAAACCTCCAAAGGGAGTACCGGTAACCCAAAACCTCTAAACTGACTCCTTTTGAAGCAGAGGAGCAGCGGCTCTATTCCAACCTCCCCACAGGTGACGGAGCTCCTCACCCTCTTTAAGAAGCATTTTGGGTTTTTTCGCATTTTGGGTTTTTTCGCTCTAAACAGTTCTGTGTTGATTGTGTGGTTCCAAAAAAGGTGGTTAAAGTATATCCAAATAACAAACCTTATATAAATAAAGAAGTTAAGAACTGTATTAACCGCAAGAAAATAGCTTTTAAAAAACAGGACTATACAGGGTTGAAAATAGTGCAAAAAGAACTCGACCAAAGACTGAGAGAAGCTAGGAACAAACATAGGGACATTATGGAGAAGAACTTTGCATTGAAGGATCCAAAAAAGTTATGGGACTCTATGAAAACAGCAGTCAATATGACTACAAAGAGAAAGTGTCTCATCACAGATGATGATCTTAAAAAAGCTAATGAGCTCAACAATTTTTTTATGAGGTTTGAAACACAAGATCCTACTTCAAAGTGTGATGAAGTTCTTCAGTCCATTGATCTTGATGATTCCTGTACCAAACTGGAAGTTAATCCTTACAAAATTCAGGCGCTGTTTAGTGGAGTTAGTAAGAATAAATCTGCTGGTCCTGATGGTATTTCTGCCTTTCTTTTAAAAACCTGTGCTGAAGAGCTCACTCCAGTCTGGTGCCCTATTTTTCAGCAATCACTTGACCAACATACGGTTCCTTCTTTTTGGAAGAAGTCAATTATTATTCCGATCCCCAAGAAATCAAGTCCATCTGAGAATAATGACTATAGACCAGTGGCACTAACATCAATAGTTATGAAGTGTTTTGAGAAATATGTTGCGTCCCTGTTGAAATCAGAGATAAACCCTGGTCTTGATCCTTTCCAGTTTGCTTACAGACAGAGACGGGGTACAGATGATGCTATTAATGGCATCACACACCTAACTCTTAAACATCTTGAAAACCCAAAGGCCTACGCCCGTCTTCTGTTTATAGATTTTAGCTCTGCTTTTAATACCGTACAGCCTCACCTGCTTCTTAAGAAATTACAGCAGATGAATCTTAACCCTCTTCTTATTAAATGGTTTTATTCTTTTTTAACAAAAAGATCACAGCTTGTCAGAGTCAATAAAACCTTATCAGAGCCAAGGTCCATCAGCACTGGGGTTCCCCAGGGCTGCGTTACCTCTCCTGTCCTCTTCACCATTTACACAAATGATTGCATCAGCAGCTGCCCCGGGAATTATGTTTTTAAATTCTCTGATGACACTGCTATTCTCAGCTTGCTGCATGAGGATATGGACTCCTCATCTTATTTTAATGAGGTTCAATCATTTGTTCAATGGTGTGATGACCACCACCTTATTATTAATGCCAAGAAAACAGAAGAGATGCTGATTGACCCCAAGTCTTTGGGTGACAATCTCCCACTTTTTATTCACAACCAGAAAATAAACCAGGTCTGTTCTTACAGATATCTGGGTGTCCACCTAGATAATCTGTTCAAGTGGGAAATTCATGTTAACATGTTGTGCTCCCGTCTACAGCAGAGACTGTACTTTTTACGCAGACTCAGAGTCTTTGGGGTTAACAAGAAGCTCATGTTTTTATTCTATCAGGCCGTACTGGAAAGCATCATCAGGTTTGGGATGTCAGCGTGGTATGGCAATCTTTCTGTGCAACTTAAATCTAAACTTCATCGTATGGTACAAACTGCAATGAAGGTGATAGGAAGAACTGATAACTTCTCCCTGCAGTCTATCTATGATGAGTCTGTCCTCAGACTTGCACGGAGGGTACTGTCTGACCCCGCTCACATCCTGAACTCACAATACGAACTGTTACCATCTGGCAAACGGTTTAGAGTCCCTGCTTTTAGACTTAACCGATTTAAAAATTCTTTTATCCCCACATCGATCAGATTGTTAAATAAAGTAGGTATATAGTAAGTTTTCCATGATGCTGCTGATGCTCTGGTCTGATTGTTGTTTCATTTACTGCTGGATGTATGTGGGAATGTGCAAAATGTGTTTTTATTGAGCATTGAATGGTCTTATTGAGCAATGTGTGTTTTTAAAAGCAATGTGTTTTTAACTGAGCAATAGGTTTTTATTTTATATGCTTTTAAATTGTTTTGTGTTCATGTGACTGTATTGTTGGTAGAAGTGTTGTTTGGCGTACGATGTCCAAGACAAATTTCCCCTTGGGGACAATAAAGTATATATCTATCTATCTATCTATCTAACAGGAAACTTTTAATAAAAATTCTTGAAAAAACAGTAGCTGCTCAACTTCATTCTCATCTGTCTTGCAATAACTTATATGAACAATTTCAATCTGGTTTCCGTCCGCTCCACAGTACTGAAACAACACTCATTAAAATCACCAATGACCTTCTCCTTGCTGCCGACTCTGGTTTATTATTCATACTCCTTCTGCTTGATCTGACTGCAGCCTTTGACACCATTTCACTCAATATTCTTCTGGACAGACTTTCCTCCTTTGGCATTGTAGATACACCTCTCAACTGGTTCCATTCATACCTTTCTGGACGCACTCAGTTTGTTCCGTTAAAATCATCCATGTCTCATCCTGTTTCTGTTACCTCAGGTGTTCCACAGGGCTCTGTCCTGGGACGCTTGTTGTTTATCATTTATCTTCTCCCCCTTGGTTTCATTTTTCGCAAACATCATATTCAGTTTCACTGCTACGCGGATGACACCCAACTTTATCTCTCAACCAAACCTAATTCTACACTTCCACCTTCGTCCCTTACTGATTGTCTACTAGAAATAAAACACTGGTTCAATTTAAACTTTCAATAAAACAGAACTTCTTTTAATTGGCACTAAATCAATACTAAATAAACTTCATAGCTTTTCCATTCCGGTTGATAACACTTCCATCTTTCCCTCCCATCAGGTTAAGAGTCTGGGTGTCATCCTTGATAGCACCCTCTCCTTCTCCTCCCATGTCAGTAATATCACTCGGTCAGCCTTTTGTCTTCGAAATATTAATTGTCTTCATCCTTCCCTCACTCCTCACTCCACTGCTGTTCTGGTCCACAGTTTGCTCACCTCTCGTTTAGATTATTGCAATTCTCTTCTTTTAGGCCTACCTCAGAAAACCCTCCGTAAATTACAACTGGTCCGAAATTCAGCTGCCCGTATCATATTACACGAACCCCCTCAATCTATCACATCACACCTGTTTTACAACAGCTTCATTGGCTTCCCATCCCATATCGCATCAATTATAAAATACACCTCCTTACATTCAAAGCTGTCCACAACCTCGCTCCTCCATACCTTTCAGACATTGTTCACATTGCTACACCTGCTCGTACCCTCAGATCCTCTTCTTCTATTCAGCTCATTGTTCCCCTTGCCCGTCTTGTTACTATGGGGAGCAGAGCATTCAGCTGCTCTGCTCCCCAGCTCTGGAACTCACTCCCACCTGATATTCGCAACACAGACTCATTGCCACATTTCAAAATCAAAACTCACCTGTTTAAAGTATATGCACTATGATAGCAACTGCATTGTCTTATTTTAATTTTGATTTTACTTGTTTTTACTGTGTATATAATATTGTGTCTGTTTTTATGATTGTCGATGTAAGGTGACCTTGAGTGCCAAGAAAGGCGCCTACAAATAAAATGTATTATTATTATATTATATTATTATTATTATTAATAAGACATTAAATCTCTTTTAACAAATCCAATAATTCTCAGTCGGGTAATCTGGACAGTTTCTTAGAAAGAAGAAGAAGAAACTGTCCAGATGACCCGACTGAAAATTATTGGATTTGGTACCTGGATTATTGAGCATGAACTTTCTTGTCTATTAACAAATGACATAAACATTTTTTATCGCAGGCCACCTGCGGCTTCTGGGACTCGTCAGCATGGTGGGTTTGACCTTGGGAGAGACTCATAGCATTGATCAGTGGAGTGGATTCCCACAATTAGGCCATTTTGGAATTGGATTGTCCAGATGGACTCAAGGCTGAAGGAAAAAAATCTGTCTGCCTGAAGAAAATCAACAATCAAGCTTATCTGAATCTGACTCCCCACCAGCCTTGGAAATGGGCTGACTATCACATTTCTCCTGGGTCATGAGTAACCAAGGATAACAAGCTTCATCTATCGCCGTCCCCCCTCCAGAGAACTTTCTGTGCAAGCTTATTAAAACTGCTGGCTGAACAACATCATCAGAACTGTGGCTGATCTGAAAAGGCTCATGGACAAATCTCACCATCTCAACTCAAATAATAATAATAATAATGAATTCAATTTATAATGCACTTTTCATTAGTGAAAATCTCAAAGTGCTACACACATTGAATGTTACACACATTCATACACCGGTAGCGGCAAACTACCATGCAAGGTGCTTTCCAGTCCTACCGGGAGCAACTCTGGGTTAAGTGCCTTGCCCAAGGACACATCGACACATGGTGTGGGAAACCGGGATTCGAACCGCCAACCTTCCGATCGGGGGACGACTGCCATTACCACTACGCCTGTTTAGCATATGTAATCTGTTTTTCATTGTGCTGCTGGTATGATGTCTCAAATCGTGTCCTGATAGACAAGATGTGAAAGATCATTTTTGTTATACCACTATCTACCCTCATGGTTCTTCGCCCCTTTTCACAACTAAGTTTATTATTCTGATAAGAATAATATGGCCACGCTGATTAAATTAGCTGCAACTTCGTACACTTAGTCCATCTTTCGGACGACTGTGCGTACATATTCTCGCTGTACCTCGGTGCAATGAAAATAAAGCTTATTCTGATTCTGATTTTGATTTCAAGGGAAGCACATTGCTCGTTCATGTCTTTGCCAAAGTTTTAAATAACAATTTCATGCCGTTATTAGAGCTTCGGTTATTTATAGGGATCAGTCTCAGCTACTACTAGACCAAGTTTTAGGCCAATATCAGTAAAACTGACTGAGCTTTACACATTTGTATGGTTTGTACTCTTGGTTGGCTGTGGCATCCATTTTAAATCAGACTGTTTCCAAAAGTCAATCGGTTGTAGATGTTCATCTAATAATAACTTTCTGGGCGGTTTGTTGAAATCCAATCAAGATGAGATATTTTGCTAACAGTGGTACAGCAAACAGGATTGCTCGCCTTTCATGGAGTTTGAAGGACAGGAAGAGAGCTCCATTCATGTTCATGAGAAAAAAAGATAAATATTTCAAAAAGTACAAATTGCGTAAACACCAAAAGTCACAGCGCGACTGTCCTGAAGGAGCCGAATGTTTTGATTTACAAATTGTTGGAAAAAGTTTATAGCAAACCAGACAGAGAGAGGGACACTGATGTCTTCATAAAGGACCTGTGGACAGATTTGTCTCTGAAAATTGTTGTGGTGACATTAAATTTGTCAGTCAAACATCAAAAATCTCTTCTTGTTGAAAATTACTTGTTACTGCTGTAGCTCACAGCAAATGCTTTCTTGTGTAAATACTGTAAATCTGAGTGTGTTTGACGTTACTTAGGTACCATTTGACTTCAGCTCCCCTGACCTTTCAAGGCCTTGTTCATTTTTCCCTGTTGAGGCTTCCCAGCTTGTGGACCATTGAGCGGCAGCTGGTTTGGACTGGTGTGTTTCTACAAGTTCAGATATGCTCGGCGGAACATGCTTTGTTTTAGCAGATTAACAATGTGTCGTTTCCAAACAATCAGTATTGGAAGATGTTTGTCATATTCTGTTTTCTTTTCTTTATCATTGAGAAACACCAACTTATTCAAAGAAAATCTACTGTTTATAATAGACTGAGACGACACCAGCTGATCAAAGCATATATTGTGTTTTCCTATAATTGGATCATTCTCCTGCAGAACAATGGTACCAGCACACTTCTTTATTTACATGATGTTAAAATTAAATGTGATTCACCAGAGAAACCCACGTCTAAAAGTTTAGTTCTCGATGGCTGAGCATCCAACGACAGATGCGCACAAATGAAATTTTTGAGCTGGAGATTTCAGCCATTCACAGTATTGACTAACTTGCACTTAAATGGTTGTTAATAGTATTTTTATTTTATATATTGATATGAACTCCAAATATTTAAAATTACACTTTCTTTATTTTTTATTTATATTTTAAAATCTGTTTGGTATTCAAACTTTTCTTAGAACTAGATTGCATTTTTCACCACTTAACAGAAAATGCAATCATTATTCCCCTCCACTGTCAGTGTTTTAAGTGTTGCGGCTGATTAGAGAAAATACAATCCCAGTGTAGTGATTTATTTTTTTCTCCTTGGTTTTGATCTAGATATTTAAGATTGTCTGCCGAGGTGAAGTTTAAATTTATTATTTGCACTTACACTTTTTTAAAGCAATCTCTAAGAGTCTCATGTGGCTTAAACTGTTTTTGAACACTTTCAAAGGTAGAAGGAGACTAAACAATGTTACAATATACTGTACAGCTGTTTGCATGTGTGGATCTTATCAGGAGAGTCTCTGGTTGAATTTTGTAACTCAAGAAAATAGGTGAGTGTCCCTTTTTGTGCAAAGATTATTACTGGAATTAATAGTTATCCCTAGAGCCAGGCTTCTCTGCTTTTCTGTCACAATATTTATCACAGAGGACTAGATTTATGAACGGATAATAACAGAAAACAATTCAACGCGACAATTTACACTGTAGTTGTAACCAACACTATAGGATCAGCTGTATTTTTAGCTCACTTGGTTTGGGCCTTTGATGCCTTAGTGCCCGAGGGAGTGAATCTGTCTGTCCATGAGTGATTATGGGCCGTCTAATAGTTCGCTCTGTTTAAATGACAAGCCTTTCATCCGTCTGCTTTCTGCAGCTACACAACTTTAATGGCTCTGACATCATGTAAGCCGCAGCAGCTGGCTGCTGGGAGCACGAGTGTTTGTAGGTCTGCGAGTGGAGATGAACAGGGAGTTGTTGGTACCTGCATGATGGTGTGGCTCTAATCCATGTTTGTTCTGCTTCAGCACCAGGGGAGAATGTTCCACACTTACACTTACTGCACACCTGCAGACTCCCACACACACACACACACACACACACACATACAGAGCAGTAGCTATTTTATAATAGAGGAAGTGATTAGAATTGGTCAAGGACCTGGAGCTCAACATTCAATATACTGTATGGCTTTGTGTCAGTACCTGAAACACTTGAAAACATTTGTTCAGCCTGCAGAAACCTAAATTGCCTAAAAACTTAAAACAACTTTTTACCGATCTTGTTGGGACTTGCTAATAAAAGAAGCTCAGTCCAATTTTCAAAGTCATTTCAGGTGCATGTGGTTTATAATTGTCATGACACCTGATGTTTGGAAGCAGTATTTGAAAAAAAAAAAGAACAACACTAAAGATGAAATTACCAGATATTGACAGAAACTGCCGCCTCTGTGTCACTGCAACACTTTAGGCCTTACCTGCACCGCCTCACAAAAGACTCACTCTAATGTCTGGGAATTGAGACACGCATACCAGTCAATCAATGTGCTAATCTAAGAGAGCGACAGGAGAGAGGAGGAGAGACCACCAACACAGGTAGTGAGTCTATCTCGACCTGTGTGTGTGTGTGTGTGTGTGTGTGTGTGTGCCAAAGAAAGCCGTTATCGCTCCACACCTTTGATATGAGCCCGAGTTGGAGCTGAAGTGGAAAGATTTGCACAGTTCGTTTCACAACTTCTCTTATCAGCACTGACTGAAATAATGCCTGATACTACTATTACCACTGCTACTGTGTGTGCAAGACTGTATGAGTGTGTGTGCATCCATGAAATCTTTGGTGCGATTGTGTGCAATTGATTAAGCACATACTTCAGCTGCTGGAGAAGTAAAAATATGATAGAAAAACATTACTGGAAATTTATGCCTTGTTTTTTTTGTATTTAATTCTTCTTTTATTTAACACTTTGTATTTTCAAAGGTTTGCACACACAATCCCGGTTTTGTGTTTGTAGATTCTGAGCTCGTGATAACACTTGACGGTGATAACCTTTTTCATAGGGGATAACATGGCTCAAAAACAATTCAGGCGTTGGCTCAGATTTACTTCACACTGATGTCTAGAAAGATTACCAAGCTGGGCAAAATATAAATGTGCATGTCATTTTAATGACGTGGTCAAGCATAATGAGACAGTAAATGACTCTAAATATATATATTTGTGTGCTATATAAGGCTTGATTCATTCTCTTAAAATTATGTTCTAGTTTAGGAAAAGTAATCCTTTACTGTTGGAGATATCAGCAACTATGAGAGGTTCAAAAATATTCATAATTTTGGACAGATTAATGAGTTGCAACGAGAAGATCAAAACCTAAAAGTGCCTCCAGGAATGGAATAAAAACCTATACAAGATGAGTCGGCCTTCTCTTGCAGTTCGTTCACATTATAAATCAAGAAGGTACTGTAGAGTATCATAAATGTGAAGATCTGCAGCCATCCTCTCACGGTGAACTGTCGTTTGAACAACCCTGTAAAGACAACTAAATGCATAAACACAGAAAACATGAGCTTCATTTATGACAATTTTTAGAGCTACAAGTTTTAAATGAACTTACTTTAAAATAGACCAGTTAATATGCAAATACATTAACCATTCAACATCTAGAAATGCTGACTAGCACTCTGAGCTTTGTTTTTTGCTTCATATAATTCAAATAGAATTTCTTAATGCCAATTTAAGCTCAGCTTTCCCAATTATTTCCCACATTTTAATTGTTAGATCTAAGTGATCAAATTGCTCTTCTGAAGTTTAGCTTGGAACAAATTAAAAAAGTGTTGAAACGTTACATTAGTGATATGTTTAGAAATTGTTCTTACAACAGATTCTTCAGTTCTGTGGAAAAAAATGAAGGCAAAAAGAGCTGGAGTTGTGAGGCGCCCGTTCTTTTCTGTGTGCTACATGTGGAGTCAGGTGTGTTTGGAAGCAGACAGAGCAGGTCTGTTTATCTAAAACCACTATCAGGTGCAGACCAAACATGAGTCTTACCTGCTTCTCTTTCCCCCCTTTCCCATCTGTCCCTCTTTCTACCCTCATGAGTTTTTTCTAAAGAGGCAGCGTGCCACTAAACACCCAGAACTACAAAGACAGAGCATGGAAGTGAGGTGGACAGGGCCTAATGAAAAGTGGATATGGGTGTGTGTGTGTGTAAAAACAGAAGGAGGTCCAGCTTTTCAGTGGCACAGGTCATTATCTTCACTAGGTTTGCAGCAATTAATCATAAACTTGCTGAAACATTTTTTTGTTCCCAAACATCCCAATTAAGAGCAAATGTGTCATACATTACATCAACATGCAATTTGCCTATGACTTTTTATATACATAAATCATTAGTCCTCAGTTTGTGCAAAATGTACAATGTCGCCAATATTTTATCCTTTTAATTAATTAGCATTTTAAATAAATGCATGTATTTGCTTTTATTAAATCTTGTTTTTTTT
>JBBPBX010009501.1:35568-54062 GCA_038048925.1 Garcialebias charrua | reverse complement strand
AAAAAAAAAAGGAAGGGCATCCGATGTAAAACACTTTTGCCAAAACCATAATGCGAGTTCATCAAAGTGAAACTATACCGGATCGGTCGAGGCTCAGGTTAACAACGACCGCCACCGCTGCTGTTGACAAACAGGGTGCCGGCGAAAATTGTGCTACTGTTAGTCGAAGACCCCGAGGAGGGAAACGTGTCAGGAGACAGAGGCAGAGGAGGAAAGTGAAGAATGTAGGACTGAGGGTTGCAACTCTAAATGTGGGGACAATGACAGGCAAAGGTAGAGAGCTGGCTGACATGATGCAGAGAAGAAAGGTAGATGTTTTATGTGTCCAAGAGACCAAGTGGAAGGGCAGCAAGGCTCGCAGCATTGGAGCAGGGTTCAAACTGTTTTACCATGGTGTGGATAGAAAGAGAAATGGAGTAGGGGTGATCCTGAAGGAGGAGTTGGCAAAGAATGTAGTAGAGGTGAAGAGAGTGTCAGATAGGGTGATGTGCCTGAAGGTAGAAGTAGAAGGCCTGATGCTAAACATAGTCAGTGGTTATGCTCCACAGGTCGGATGTGATGGGGAGGAGAAATATACATTTTGGAAATATTTGGATGAAGTGATAGAGTATTCCCAGGGAGGAAAGAGTGGTGATCGGAGCAGACCTGAATGGACATGTTGGTGAAGGAAACAGAGGGGATGAGGAAGTGATGGGTAGGTTTGGTGTCAAGGAAAGAAACCAGAAAGGACAGATGGTGGTGGATTTTGCCAAGAGAATGGAAATGGCTATAGTCAATACCTATTTCCAAAAGAGGGAGGAACATAGAGTGACCTATAAGAGTGGAGGAAGGAGTACACAGGTCGACTACATTCTGTGTAGAAGAGGAAACCTGAGGGAGATTGGAGACTGTAAGGTTGTGGCAGGGGAGAGTGTGGCCAGACAGCATCGGATGGTTGTGTGTAGAATGACTGTTGTTGTGAAGAAGAGAAAAAGAGTAAAATCAGAGAAGAAGACCAAATGGTGGAAGCTAAAGAAGGAAGAATGTTGTGAGAAATTCAGAGACGAGCTGTTAAAGGCTCTGGGTGGTAAGAAAGAGCTTCCAAGTGACTGGGCTACTACAGCAACAGTAATTAGAGAGACAGGTAGGAAGGTACTTGGTGTGTCATCTGGACAGAGAATGGATGATAAGGAAACCTGGTGGTGGAATAGTGAAGTGCAGGACGCCATTCAAAGAAAGAGATTAGCCAAGAAGAAATATGACAGTGAGAGGACTGAAGAGAGGAGACAGGAATATAAGGAGATGGGACATAGAGCAAAGAGGGAAGTAGCTAAGGCAAAGCAGAAGGAATATGATGAGTTGTATGGGAGACTGGACACTAAAGAGGGCAAGAAGGACTTGTACCAATTGGCAAGACAGAGGGATCAGGATGGAAAGGATGTGCAGCAGGTTAGGCTTATTAAAGATGGGAATGGTAATGTTCTAACAAGTGAGGAGAGTGTGATGGGAAGATGGAAGGATTACAGTGTTTTGAAGAGCTAATGAATGAAGCAAATGAAAAAGAAAGAAGAGTGGAGGTCATAGAAACTGTGGACCAGGAAGTGGGAAAGATTAGTGAGGGTGAAGTCCAGAAAGCTCTAAAAAGAATGAAGAAGGGGAAGGCAGTATGACCTGATGACATACCAGTGAAGGTTTGGAAATGTCTTGGAGAGATGGCAGTGAGGTTTTTGACTCAAATATTTAATGGAATATTTGATGGTGAGAAAATGCCTGAAGAATGGAGAAGAAGTGTGCTGGTGTCCATTTTTAAGAACAAGGGTGATGTACAGAGTTGTAGCAACTACAAGGAATTAAGTTGATGAGCCACACGATGAAGATCTGGGAGAGAGTTGTGGAAGCAAGACTTAGACAAGAGGTGACTATCTGTGAGCAGCAGTATGGTTTCATGCCAAGAAAGAGCACCACAGATGCCATCTTTGCTTTGAGGATGTTGATAGAGAAGTACAGAGAGGGTCAGAAAGAACTCCATTGTGTGTTTGTGGATTTAGAAAAAGCATATGACAGGGTGCCAAGAGAGGAGGTGTGGTATTGCATGAGGAAATCTGGAGTGGCAGAAAAGTATGTTAGACTGGTACAGGACATGTATGAGGACAGCAGGACAGTGGTGAGATGTGCTGTGACAGATAGCTTCAAGGTGGAGGTGGGATTGCATCAAGGATCGGCTCTGAGCCCCTTCTTGTTTGCTCTGGTGATGGACCGACTAACAGATGAGGTCAGGCAAGAATCCCCATGGACTATGATGTTTGCAGATGACATTGTGATCTGTGGTGAGAACAGGGAACAGGTGGAAGAGAACTTGGAGAGGTGGAGGTATGCACTTGAAAGAAGAGGAATGAAAGTCAGCCGTAGTAAGACAGAGTACATGTGTGTGAATGAGAGGGAGGCTGGTGGAACAGTGAGGCTACAAGGATCAGAGGTCACAAAGGTGCAGGACTTCAAGTACTTGGGGTCCACTGTCCAGGAAAATGGGGAATGTGGTAAAGAGGTGAAAAAGAGAGTCCAGGCAGGATGGAGTGGATGGAGAAAAGTTTCAGGAGTGATTTGTGACAAAAAGGTGTCAGCAAAGGTCAAAGGAAAAGTTTACAAGACAGTGGTGAGACCAGCTATGTTGTATGGTCTGGAGACAGTGGCATTGACAAAAAGACAGGAGAAAGAACTGGAAGTGGCAGAAATGAAGATGCTGAGGTTCTCCTTAGGAGTGACAAGGATGGATAAGATCAGGAATGAGATCATCAGAGGTACAGCACATGTTGAACAACTGGGAGATAAAGTTAGGGAGGCCAGACTGAGATGGTTTGGACATGTCCAGAGGAGGGACAGTGGGTATATTGGTAGAAGGATGTTAGAAATGCAGCTGCCAGGAAAAAGACAAAGAGGGAGGCCAAAGAGGAGATATATGGATGCAGTTAGAGAGGACATGAAGGTAGTTGGAGTGAGGACAGAGGATGCAGAGGACAGAGTGAGGTGGAGGAGGATGACTCGCTGTGGTGACCCCTGAAAAGGGAAAAGCCAAAAGAAGAAGAAGATGTGGCTCGTAGGAGACTAGTAATAGTCTAGAAGGATAGCAGAAGACTAGTAGGAGGCAACTCTGAGGCTAGTTGTTGACTAGTTGATGACAAGTTGGAGGCTTGTTGGAGAGCAGTTGGGGCTTCATTGAGACTAGTAGGAGACTAACTTGAGACCAGTTGGAAGCTAGAAGGAGACTAGTTGGGCATTATTAGGAGACTAGTTTAAGACTATTAGGAGGCTAATAGGTAACTAGTAGGAGGCTTGTAGGAGACTAGCAGGATAGTAGACAAGTTGGAGGCTAATAGGAGAATGGTAGCAGGCAACCTGGAGTCTAGCCTGTGAGTAGTTGGTGGCCAGCTGGAGGCTAGTAGGAGGCTAAAAGTAGGCTGGTACGGGTTAGTATTAGATTAGTAGGAGGCTCGTTGGAGACTCGTGGGAGACTAGAAGGCAGCTAATAGGAGGATAGTTGGAGACTAGTTTGAGGCTAGTTGGAAGGAAGTTGGAGGTTACTAAGAGATTTATCAGAATATTTTTGGAGGTTACCGTAATTGGAGGCTAGTAGGAGGCTACCGTAGTTTGAAGCTAGTCGGTGGCTAGTTGGAGGCTAGTAAGAGAAGGAAGCTTGGTGGAGGGTAGTTTGTTTACTGTTAGGAGACCAATTGGCATCTAGTAGGAGGCTAGTAGAAGACTAGTAGGAGGCTAATATGAGGCTAGTAGAAGACTAGTTGGAGGCTAGTATGAGGCTAGTTGGAGGTTAGTTGGAGGCCAGTTGGAGACCAGAAGGAGGCAAGTTAAAGGCAAGGTGGAGGCTGTGTGGAGACTTGTTAGATACTTGTTGGAGGCTAGGAGATTACTAGGCGACTTGTTGAAGGTTAATTAGTTATTTGGAGGCTAGTTTGAAGCTAGTTGGAGACTAGTTGGAGGCTTAGGCTAAATGGAGGCTAGAAGGAGGCTAGTAGGGGACTGGTTGGAAGCATATTGGAGACTAGTAGGAGGCTTGTAGAAGATGAATAGGAGACAGTAGGCTATGTTGGAGGCTAGTAGAAGGCTCGTTGGAGATGGAGACTATTAGGTGGCTTTTTGGTGAATACTGTAGTTGTCAAATTAGAAAATGGGTGAATTTTCCGTTGGCGATAATAAGAGACTAGTTGAACACTAGCTGGAGACTACTTTGTAGTTGGAGGCTATTTGGTGGATAGTTGCAGACTAGTTAAGGCTAGTAGGAGGCTAGTTGGATGCTAGTAGGAGACTTGTGGGACACATGTAGGCAACAAGTAGGAGGCTATTTGGAGGCAACTAGAAGACTACTTTCCTACATTTGTAGGTGAAGCTACTAGGAGAAAATTACCAGTTGGTTGCTTTTACCTTAACTTTGAATTTGATGAGCAACTTTTGTTGAGATTTTTTGTTGTATCACAAACTGGAAGTGTTTTTTTTAACCATTTGCTGTGCCTATTGAAGTCTCAAATCTGTGAGAAAAAAGACCAACTTTCTAGTATAGTCACTGAATTTTGAGCGTTTGAGACCAAGTTTCAAAATTTAATTAAAATTTAGTTCAAATTTAACTCTAGGACTTTAAGGTTTACATTCATTCAACCTTTATTTAGTCAGGTAAATCTTTTGAACCTCATGGGCTCATTTACGAAAGCGACCTGCTAAAACTAAAGAACAATGAACAGCATTGGTAGAATTTCCTTAAACAATAAACAATAAACAAACAAACAATAAACAATAGAAAACAAATTTAGAAGGGATCAAGACAGCTGTAACAATTTGAAGTATTTTGGGAAATGATTACCCGGTAGTCATTAAATGTTGGACTACCTGAGATTTAATTTTAGCTCAGGTGTCATCAACATGCCTGAACCAGTGACTTGGTGGTGTCTCTGAAAAGGATGCTAAAGCTCTCTTGTTGAGAGAGCATCCTGTCTAGGATGATGATTTTCTTGTCCTTGCTGAGAGTGGTGAGCGTGCCTCCTCTTTGCTGATGTTGGAAGATGATGGCTTTGCATGCTGAGGCAGGCTGAAGCTTTGTTCCTAAGTTATTCTGATTCAAATTCTGACATTTTTTTGTTGCGGATGATTTATTCTGTGGCTGTGATCGTGCCTGTGCCTGCAGTCAAACTACTTCACAAACGGGGGACAAGATTGTAAGAAACATGAGTGTGGTATGGGGTCCCCAGTTTCTCCTATGGTTTCAAACATGTATATGGAGGACTTAGAAAAGAGAGCCGTGGCATCCTTTTCAGGGACACCACAGAGTCATTGGTTCAGGTATGTTGATAACACCTGGGTTAAAATCAAATCTCAAGAAGTCCAACATTTCACTGATCACATCAACACTGGATAAATACATAAAGTTCACAGGAGAAGATGGAAAAGATGTCAGGTTGGCTTTCTTGGATTGTGACGTCTGAGTCTCTGAGAGAAATTATTATTCATACATTTTTTAAACATCTCCAAAAGACTGCACACATCTTTGAGTTAACGTGAGGAAACTGAGAACCCCTGCAAATGTTCCATTACGTTTCAGACGCCCATCTACTTTCCTGAATCTCCGAGTTTTATCTCTTTACTGCCTTGTACTGTTTTGGCTGTGAGCGTATTATTCTGGTGAATCATTTTTCCTTCTAATGCAATACTGTACAGTAAATTTAATCAAAAGCAAAACAAATATGACTCAGTCCACTATAAGAATAAGTCTTCTGCAGATTTAGTGCTCTCAGTTCTTGTGTATTAAGACTTCCAGATGGCTTCATACTGAACTTGTGAAGTCAACTTTCTGCATCGCAGCATGACATAAAGGTTAAGTTATAAACATTACCGCCTGAGGGACAATCCACTCTGCAAAAATTTGAGTGAATATGCCAAAGTTTATTGTTTCAGTCTTGTGTCCACACAGAAACAGCATTTTATGAGCCACAAATCCTGAAAAACAATCCTTGTTTTGGTGTAAAAAGCCAACCTTTTAAAATCAATGATGCCATAGCCCCACCTCTAATCTTTGATCTGAGGGTGTTCACGTCTTCTTCTGTATTTACATTTAACAGTAAGCTTTATGCACAGCATCACAGCACCTCATACAGGCCTGTTATAGCTATTACAGCATTTTGTGTCGTTTTTGGTGTTTCTGTGTGAACGGAGACATTTCTAGAAACTGTATTGTTTTCACAAGGATATTTGTAGAAACAAGAAATAAAAGATTGTTTTGCAAAAACTGAGCTTACTTGTGCATAAGGCTTGATTCTTTAAGTAAACCACCAAAAATCAATTTTTTTTTAATTTCTATTAAGAAAGATACAAATAGTTTTTGAATCTTCTCAAACTTTCTTGTTAAAAAAATACTTCAGCTGAACTGTTAACGCAAACATAATAAAGCTTGTACTGAAAAAATGACTGATGGTCCTGAGGTCGACGTTTTCTTTAAATCCTGGTCAGTTTAAACTCGTGAATATTTATAGAGACATTATTTTCTCTGTTTTCTGAAACGAAGAGGATTAGAAAGAGTTTAAGATGTAGCTGGTAGATAAATGGCAATTTAATTGGTCTAAAATGTAGTGATTATCTGTGTTGTCTGAGCTGTATAGAAAAGGGGTGTGGGTGCGTGCGTGTGTGTGTGTGTGTGTGTGTGTGTGTGTGCGTGCGTGCGTGCGTGCACGAGGGTGTGGTAGTGGTCATTTTATTGTTCTTCCTCTTGTCAGATATAATTAATTGCTTTATCTCCTTTGAGCATACAATCCAGTTTTGTGCCTTTTTTGTCTCTGCTGTAATTTCCCCTCATTTGGGCTGTCTGGATTCCAATTTTTAACTTTTTATTGTTTAAATTGTTTCCCTGCTGCCTTTTGTCTTTACAAGTTAGCCCTGCCCAACCAGCAGGTTTATTTGTATAATTTTTCTTACCGGATAAAAAGAAATGTCTGAAGGAACTCTGATTTATTTTTTCTTTACTGAGCCGTTTAAACGGTTAACAGATTTGTGTATAAAAGAAAACAATTGTTTTACTCACCATCATGAAAGGCAGGAGATGATTGCCTGTGTGTGTGTGCTTCTTTCTGTTAGCAAAATACCTCTTGAATGGGTGGGTTTTATGAAAATAATCACTGAGTATGCGTCTGCATGTAGTCAACTTTTGATGTCAACCCAGTTCAAGATGGCCACCACAGGCCAACTGAACTTGGCAAACACATAAATGGTTACAAATGAGCCAGTTTTGCAGATTTTGAGCTAAAATTCAGTGTGGTAGTAGCTGAGAGACATCCCCAACACATTCTCTGATCGCAAAGGAATTATTCTTATCTTTAAGACTTTGGCGTGCGAGGTGGTAGGGGGAGGTTATGTAGTACTTAAAGTATAGCTTCTCGACTACGACGTTTGTTTAACATTCATGTAATAAAGCCGTCATTCTCTGTTCAGACTGCACACCAGATATTTTCATGTAAATCTAATAAATCTAATGGATGCATGCTTTAAAATGACTAAAGGTTTGACATGCGAAGATTTGTCTCCGCTGTGGCCGACTGCTTTTACTGTCAATCTGTGCTGGAAGGCACGAGTTATTGAGTCAACGTGCACACAGAGTTCTCATGGGACCATCTTTCCTCCTGTCAGTTCCTTTAAACCCAGAGAAATACAAGCAGTACAGTCTGGGTTCTACTTTTATGGTAGAAATGTACTTTGTAAAAAATTATTGTGTAGAAAGACATAAATGGTTGTTCATCTTATTGTCTGAGATAAACAACCCTAAATGATCTGGAAGATTGTCCGTCTAAACAAGATCATAAAGTCATTACATAGCTCTTTATTAGATCAGCCAGATTATTTTCACTTTCTTTAGGTCCTAACACTCACACACTCAAAGTGTGTTTGAAGCCACTAAAGGTCAAATCTCAAGTTTCATCTTTTCAACAGCATCAAATTCTTTGAAGCAGAATTAACTCATGAACAAAATATAAACTTTTGAAGTGCTTAACTCAGCATTTCTTTTACTCTTTAATACATACACTGATAAAAGTCCTTCAGAGGCTTAGTAAATATCACTATATTTATAAGTTAGATAACCTTAATAAAATCTCTGAATATCAAATAATTGTTTATTTAAGTTGTGTGTACTGAAATAAATGTTTAAAAATATTACTTAGGTTTTTGTGTTAGATTAGGGTGTTTTTTTTACATATATTTAAGAGAAAATTTAAATAACTTGTTCACAAAATATCTTTCTTACATTTACTTAATATTTTGTTTGAAAATGACTAAAAATAATGGAGAAATAGGTAACTATATTTATTAGTATCATAGACTGAAATTATTACGTACTCAAATCAATATTATTCATTTTTAGCAACAACTTAAAAGTTTAAGTTAAATGTGAGATGCGGCATCATGGGAAATCCCCTCTTTTGAATCTGCTCAACAACCACGTGGACACAGACAGCCACAAACCCACTGAGGAGGCATCAGTAAAACTACAGGTAAGTGGCTACAAAGCAAAAGTTAAAGTAATGTTAACCTGTTTAACCCACTCTCAGATTATTTTTAATATAATTTTCTCAAAACCGTAGTACCCAAACTTTCGTTCTTATACTCAATCGCTTTGTCAGTTAGCTAGAAGCCACGTGCATGTTTCTGTAGCCTGTCTGACTTAATTTTTAAGTAGAGACTATTAAAATAAACTTAACAAGCGGTTAATACTTGGTATTATTTAATGAGCAAATTTCCCTGTAGCTACTGAGTTTTCTGCAGCATGCCTCTGTTGAGCCATTTCTCTTTTTTCCCCTCCCTCTGTCTGTATTTTGCAGCACTGGGTCATGTTCTGTTGTGTGTGCGTGTGTGGAAGCAATGAGCACATGGGCAGCCCAAGTGTGGGTGGGATGTCAAGAATTTAATTCTTTAATGCAAAATGCACGACATTAAAACCTCGAGCAAGGCCGTATGAATGGTTTGTGCGCGCACACACACACACACGACACACACACACACACACACAAGAGTGGTAGATGCCTCGTTGATCGAGGCTGGCCAGCTGCAGCGGTACGTCTCTGAGCGTCCGCCATTTTGAATGTGGCAGACCTGAAATCAGCGGTACGTTGGAGCGTCCGCCATCTTAAATGTGGCAGACGTGACGGTCAACTAATAGAAGGGAACGTTCCCTTTTAAGTGTTTTAGGTTAATCCCTGTCATTCACACACAATAATATACTGTGTATACTGTGTTTGGAAAACAAACAGGCACCAAAGACAACATTTGTAACTTTTAACGTGATTATTAAAAATGTTTTACATAAGTGGCCTTATTCTAAAGGCTTTAGGTCTAGTACCTATTTGAATTGTTCTTCCTTTTTACTGTTTAGAAAATGTGTTCAGAGCTATTCTCGACTCCTGTATTTTTACCCTCAATTAACATAAGAGTCTAATATGTATTCAACTATTTTCTTGTGAGATTTAAAAACACCAGTGAACAATTATTTTTTCTTGCATTTTGAATTGTTCTTCTCTGTTTTTTAGCACCTGCTTTACTAAAGGAATAATGTCCAGTCCTTTCTACCAAGCAAAGGAGGTAAGGATAACTATGCAAGTACTTCATGTGGATTTAATGATTTTTTTTTAATTCTGTATTTTTTTTAAATTCTGAAATCAATTTAACTAGACATCATATTTCTTTATTCAAGTTGAAAAGAACGTGATAATGATATCAATCATCTGATGTTAGTTTTCTGATGCAGCTTTTTTATTCTGAATATAAATATTAACTCAACAATGACCATTTTCAAATTTCATAAAGCTTGTGGGCCTTTTACTGGATGATGCATACTACTGCTGATGCCCTCATCAGTCTGTCATCTTGTGTCACCACAAGTCCAAATTTGTATGAATACAGATTGGCTATCATTATTCAGATTATTTAATTTTGGCTATATATTTGATCCCAGAGGGGGATTTTTCACTCTTTCAACTTAATTATGAGGTTATCCTCCCATTACAGATGTAATTAAATAATTGAATAGTGGTACTAAAACTCTAAATGCAGTTAATACACCATTCTGAGCATTTCATATAGTGAGACACAATTTCTCATCCACTTTTTAGGTGGCAGCTGATGGGATGGCAGTGTAAACTCTGCAAATACGAGACTGCATCAAAGGGGACACTTCTCATCAGGACATAGATGACACCTATAAGTTGGGCAGCCAAAGGGAAACTTCAGATGAAACTTTAAAAAAATGTAGGTGTGCTCTTGTTAAAACTTGAAAGCATTTACTGTATAATGTTTCTGGCAGATGTATTGATTACTTGGTGGAACAGCTCCATTTTATATGCACCTCATCAATTCAGAATATTCCAAAGTCAATAAGAGATGTTCTCATTCAGAATAACTGCACTGTTGATCAATCTGTTGTTAGTGAATTGGCAGAAAAACTGTGTAACTATAATCTTTTAGGTGCAGCCCTTGGTCCTGATGGTCTCTTTTCCTCAAAATTTAAAAGGCAGAAATATTTCAAGGAAAACTTTTGTGTTGTTGAACCAGTAGAGTATGTTTTGGACCAAGAAAATAACTGCACCTTTCAGTATGTGCCCATTCTTCAATCCTTACAGCTTTTGTTGAGTAAAGAAGAGACTGTTAACAAAATGACTAAACATTCAAACACTTCACAGCTGGCATCTTCTCATGATGGAAACTATTTCAAGCTAAACAAACTTTTTGCTACTGAAGACTTTAATATTTCCCTTATTCTTTATGTGGATGACTTTGAAGTTTGTAATCCACTTGGAACTTCCAAAAAAAAAAAACACAAAGTCACTGCTGTGTGTACTGGGTACTTCCTGATATACCATCTGAACTAAGGTCACAGCTGACATCAATTCACTTGGCTCTCCTTTGTCCTTGGGTGTCATGAAAGGCGCTTTTAAATAAAATGATTATTATTATTATATTATTATTATTATAAAGCAAATTATGTTAAAAAAAATTGGCTATGAAACTATTATGGAGCCCCTTCTAAAAGATCCTGTTACATTAGAGAAGGAGGGAATTTATGTTTCTCAACTTGACCAATGTATCAGAGGGACTGTTTTTTGTGTTCTTGGTGCTCATTCTCTGAGTGGACTTGTGGAAAGCTTTTCTGGACATTACATTTGTAGGTTTTGTATGTATGTGTGTATATATATATATATATGTATATGTGTGTGTGTATATACATATATAAAACTGAAGTTAACATACAGTAGTTACTTGATTATGCTATAAAATGGCACTATGTGCCTGGAAAACGCATAATACTGCCCTTTTTTAATTAAGTTCTTTCATCCATTCTACAGGAGGACTCTGTCTGCATTCAGGAGGCTTTGGCAGAAGAGGTCTTGAAGATCTACCTTGTGCACGACCAGGAGGGGTCAGTCACACCTACTGATGTAGGTATTGTTATTGAGGGCATTACTGTCCTTAACGACCTTGGAGATCTCAGCAGAGCCTGTTGTTATCTGTTGGGACTAGCCTATGCTCTGGACCTGAAATACCCCAAGAATCTCAAATATAGCTTTGAGGTCTTTCAAAAAGTGTTCTTGGCGCTGGATCCCGGAAACCTTTCTGTCAAGGTTCAGAGACTGAAAAATCAACTCTGTGGACTCTTGCTTCTAAAGCATGGGACTTCTTAAATGGATGGGCACATTCATTCAAAACTTTAGTTAATGGTTTACAGTTAAAATGTACTTCAGTACATGATCTGTCAAAAAAATAATTCCATACAAGTCATTTGCCTGAGGGCCTGTCTGACCTAGTTCATGTGTCATGTCATTTCAGTCAGATTGAAGACTTTTATATGTTTAATTTTTGTACTTCACTACATGAGCATTATTTTCTGTTCACACACAAACAGGATAGTTTATCTGTACTTAAAAGACATTTGAAAGTGATAAGTATTTGTGTTCACTGTGTTCAAAATGATGCATGGTCATCTTGGTTATTTTGAGGCAGTAGTTGTTGTCATGCCATGTTTTTGCACTTCTAGTTTTCGTCATGTTTATTAATATAAAGCATCACAGTTCACTTAAGCTATGTGCATATGTTCAGTTTGGAGTAAAGTCGTCATATTTGTAGGTAGGCAGGTGGTAGGCAGGTGGCAACTGCAGAAATAACTATTTGAATGTACAAAATAGCAAATATACAAAATGATTTTAGCTTTGTGATTATATATATATATTTTTTTCTATATAAAAAAAACTCGCAACACATAAATCTTAGACTACAATTTAACTTATAAAATGCTAATTGGGAATGTTAGACTTTGAATTTTAAGCCAGTCTAAATGTTCATGGTATTGGATTATAGTTTTCTCACAACATAAACAAACATAAACAAAATATTAACCATGAGTTACAAGGTAGAGGACGAGTCTCAGCCTAATCATTTTGTTTAAAAAAAAAAATTCTTTAAATTTAAAACGAAATTATCAGGCTGAGACTCGTCCTCTACCTTGTAACTTATGGTTAATATTTTGTCCATGTTGACACAATTACATCATAATCCAAATCCATGAAAAAAAGGACTGGCCTTTTAATTCAAAGTCTAACATTACTTTGAAATAAAAACGTCATTTCAAGCATTTTTCTTTTTTGTGTGTTTTTTTTTTTTTGCAGAGCTATAATATATATAAGCTATATAATATATAATATTCTTGTTTTCTCAGTTTGCACTTTTTCTGAATTAACAAAATAATTAGCTCCCTTCAGCTCAATTTTTGTATTAATTACACAGGTCTACAGAGGTATATTTTCATATGTTCATTGACGACAGTTAAACGGTTTAAAAAGCAAATTTCATTGCACATGCAGGAAAGCTGGCCTTTCATATGTGGTGTAAAGTGTATTTTCAATGTTTAATCGGCTGTATGAAGCTCATTGGATCTGCTTTAGATGCGTTTTAAAAAATGGAGCTGGCTGTTTGGAACTACTGCCATGTTTATAAAAAGTAAATGTCATGAAAGAAAAATAAATGTCATAAAAATGTTAACATGTTGTCCTTCTTTGTAAATGGAACTATTTTATTTATGTACATATGAAAGAAATTAAGTAAATGGAACTATTTTATTTATGTATATGTGAAAGAAGTTAAGTAAATGGAACTATTTTATTTATGTATATGTGAAAGAAATTAAGTAAATGGAACTATTTTATTTATGTATATATGAAAGAAATTAAGTAAATGGAACTATTTTATTTATGTATATATGAAAGAAATTAAGTAAATGGAACTATTTTATTTATGTATATATGAAAGAAATTAAGTAAATGGAACTATTTTATTTATGTATATATGAAAGAAATTAAGTAAATGGAACCATTTTATTATGTTGATTGACCTTATTTGCATCAGTTACTCTAACCAAGCATTTCAATATTATCCTCAGTTTTTTTATGTTCTTTTTACTTAAACTTGTGGTTTTGTTTAACTTAGAATGTTAGTTGTAGTTATGCAATTGATCAAGTATATTTAATAGATTTGAGTAGTTTTCAAATCTACTCAATATTTTTGAGTGTAAATTTGTTGCACCAATAATTTTAAGTAAATGCTTGTTTTATTTATTTGAGTGTACAGGGGAGTGGTGGCACAGAGGTTAGAAAAGGTGGGTCTGGGATTGGAAGGTCGTCAGTTCAACTCCCCAGACTGAAAACATCAAAATGTGGGTGGAAAGGGGAAGCACCCACAGTTGCCTCCACCCCCTCTTGCCCCACTCTGGGCCCCTGAGCAAGGCCCCCAACCCCTCTATCTGCTCCCCCACGTGCCCTACATGGCAGCTCTCTGCTCCACACAGAGGGCTGTGGTAGCTCGGTGGTCTGTGGTTGCGTCAGGAAGGACATCCGGCGTAAAAACAATCGCCAAGTCTTCGTGTGAGTTAGTTCACTGTGGTGACCCCTAAAGAAAGGAGCAGCTGAAAGAAGAAGAAGAAAAAAAACTCTTTAGTACATACTGAGCCTTTTAAAGCTGCAACAAAGTATAACCAAAAAACGGTTTGTTGCCTTCACAGTTACCATATTTTTGCCATATAAGTCACATCTTTTTTGCATAAATTTTCAAGTCCTGTGACTTATACACCGAAGTGACTACCGTAATGTACGTTCCCCCCCACCATACAGTATTTATAACCCAATTTTGACTGAGATCTGACGATTTCATTCATTCTGACATGAAAAATATTAAACATTACCAACAAAGTCCATGCTCAATCATCCAGGTACCAAATCCAATAATTCTCGGTTGTTTCATCTGTACAGTTTATTTTTTATAGAAACGTTTCGCCCTCTATTTGGAAGGCTTCATCAGTCAGAGGAGTTCCACTCCTCCGGTGCGCACTCCCGTGGTCACCATTTTGACTGCTAATCGATTTTTGGCACAACACCGGCCCATGTTTCCGGGTGTTCAGCAGTGATGCACAACAAACGCAACACGTCAGCAGTGACACATAATATTTTTAATATAATATATTAAATATTTTATTTATAATATTTTAATTTTTAATATTTTTTTTATTATACGGCGAAGCAACTTATTAATGTTTTTTCCCACTTCATTAGACATATTTAGACTGATGCGACTTATACGGTGGAAAATACAGTGCATATGTCTCAATGTTTTGTACTTTATTACAAATGTAGTATTAGTGGGATGGGTAAATTGCTTAAAGGATCTATAGCAGTAAATAAAAAGTTTCCTTCCCTGCAGTGTTTATTTCCTTCCTGCATATTCTGCGTTTGAGTAACTGAAGTAGACAGAGGTGACAGGGATCAAATGACATTTGAAACCCCAAATCTGAAATACTTTGAAAACTTTAGTCATCCTTTTAACGAAATTACTAATTAGACAAAATATTGACTCATAAGCTGGCATACATTTGTTTAGATATGAAAAGAGCTTCTTAAATTGAGAAGAAGCACAAAAATAAGGTGTGTGGTCAGGACGTAGCACAGTTTTGCTTTTCCTTCATGTTCATTTGTCCACAAACAGACAGGCATCATCTGCATAAACAAAAACAAAATCAACATGTAAACAAACTTTAACATTAGATTCATGGGACTAATCAAATTATTTGAAATTTGATGCAATGCTGGACCAGAAGCTGAGGCTTTTTGTGAATTAAATATATTTTTTTAAACAATAATGGTATATGTGATGGCAGCAGGTGTTAAACTGAGTGCAATAAACGTTCCTACAAACCCAGCTTTTTATTTCTAAATGTTTAAGGCAGATAAGATAAAACATTAATAGCATTAATATAAGCTTAAGATAATAAGCATTTTATCATCAACAAAAGTTTTCACCCTGAAAATTTGTACAATACATTTTTTGGCAAGAACAGATTCAGACAAATATGTAATCAGTAAACAGAAGCAGTTTCAGTTTGAGTCTTCCTCCGCTGTTCTCGACTGACCAAGGAATGCATATCGCCTGCCAGATTTCAAAGTTCTTTTTATGATCATAGTTTATGAAGGCAGACGTTATGGTTTAGTCTCCATCCATAAACTGTCTCTTGTTCTGTCCATAACTTTAGATTCTATACAGATAATGTAACTAAACTTGTGTAATGCTTACATCACCCAGCCCCAAGGCCAAGGTCATAAATCAAGGTCAAATATTATACAAGGTCTGCTTGTCTGGGCTGTTGCTATATACTGTATCGCTGTATAATAGTTGTCGCCAGGTACATAATGTGCCGTGTGTGTTACTCTTGTTTTTTGCTAACATACTTTGCTTATGCTAACTTACACACACCACTGCATTTTAATATCAGTGGGAGATGTTAACATGTGATGAAACCTAAATCAAATACTGTACATACTTTCAGTGAACTTCAAACCCTTTCCCCACAAAAAAATGAAACACCAGTTCTAAAAGTTTACTTTATTAAAGTCAAATGTGAAGGATGGATGTAACTCCTGAAGTTTCTGGAGGCTGACATCAGTCAGGTGTTAACTTTGCTAATTTAGTGCCAACATACTGACCCAATTTGTTTTTGCTTCCCCAGGGGAAAGCTATGTTTGTGCATCAGAGAACTTCTACAAGAAAGTAGATTACACGAAGAACGTCAACCCCAACTGGTCTGTGAACGTGAAGGCCTCGGCCAGCCAGAAGAACCTGCAGTCCTTGGCTGCCAAAGCTGCCGGCGAGTCCCGAGAGGGCAAAGACTTTGTCCGGCCCAAGCTCGTCACGGTGATGCGCAGTGGCGTGAAGCCGCGCAAAGCTGTCCGCGTCCTGCTGAACAAGAAAACGGCGCACTCCTTCGACCAGGTGCTCACCGACATCACGGAGGCCATCAAGCTGGAAAGCGGTGTTGTCAAGAGGATTTACACGCTCGATGGCAAGCAGGTAAGACCCACCATCGGTTGTTGCTCAGGTCTCGGAGGAAAAGGCTGAATTATGAAGAGTGCTACCTTGCAGAGTTTAAATGTGTCAAGCTGTGGAGGTATTAATCAACATGCACTGGTTTCAGTTTGTGAAGAACAGAGGTTGCATCATAGACTTTCTAACCAATGCTGCACAAAAGGAAAATGTGTGGTCAGGGTTGAGGCTAGTTTGCCTTTCATTCAGGTTCATTTAGCCGTACATAGGCAGATATCCTAAAGATGAAAGGAACAATTCAGCTGGAGATGACCTGATGTTGACTCTTTACCTCGGCTGACTGAGGTCGCAGGTCCATGAGAACAACCTTTGTGTGCAACGATTCTCACGATGAGCCGTCTTTATGCTCACTTCTGGTTTCAGGTTATGTTTGCTCTCGTCTTGTGGTTCAAGACTTTCACGTTGTCTTCACCAGCCTTTGTTGTGGAGTTTGGTTTGTGTGTTCGTCATCGAAATGCAGAAAAAGTTCTGGGGCATTCGGTCTTTACATCGCCGCTGTGTATAAAAGGCGGAGCCCTGCATTGATGTGGTTCATCACATTGTCCTTGTTACTTTATTTGAGATGGTGCAAGCTGACGTGAGAAATCGTAGCAAATCTGAATGAACTTTGACACCAATAATTCGACTCAAACAGGAGGCGAGTGAGTAAAATCCTGTTAGCTACAAGTACGCCCTGAAGCGTGTTTGAATTAGACTTTGTCATCTTTCCTTTATTTTTCACTTTCTTAGATCTCATTCCTCCCTTCTGTCAATCCTCGAGACAATCTGTCTCATTTAAGATTAAATAAAACATGCTTTTGCATTTCAACGGAAGCCACAGAATAAAGGTTATATAGTCCCACACATAACTGTTCAGAGTGTACCATGTGTATTTACTGTGATGGGTTGATGTTTGGTACAGGTACAAGGAAGTACTGTAGATGACTAGTATGTGACATCTGTTCTCGTCTAGAATCAGGTGCAAGTTTGATTTTCCTGCATTTTTTTGGGTAAACTATGAAAAATAAAACAAAGGAAAGGAAGGCTCTGTCTATTTCTTTCAACGCAGATGTGCTGGAAAAACTTCATGGTACCACTGATTCTGGATGGCTGCAGCAGATGGAGAAGCAACATGTTCTCACTCCCTACTCATCATATATTGATGCTTGGGCTCAGGGTCCCTCCGCGTCACATACTTGATGCGTCGGGTCGCCCCTTCTCATCATTATTTGGTTTGTTTGGGGTTCGGGGGTCAAATAAAAAGTGAATGGTTAAGTTTAGGGTTTGTTATCAGGTTAGGCCTAATGTTTAAATTTTGAGAGAGAAATGCATCCTGTTGCTAAAAAAAAGTAGATATGAAAGTGCTTCACTATCCAAACCTAAATATCTTACAAAAAGATCTGAAGCTGTCGAACTTGACTTCTCTAAATGGTTTTCAGAATCTGTTGGAATCCTGGCAAAAACCAATGCAGATTTGTTCCTGTCTTTGATTTTATACGTCTACCTTATAATGTTTTGCTAGTTTTTTGATACTTTGTTAAAAAAAAAATATATATATATATTATTATTTTTTTTTTCCTCTCTTTTGTTTTCTATTGTTTATTGTTTGTTTGTTTGTTGTTTATGGAAATTCTACCATTGCTGTTCATTGTTCTTTAGTTTTAGCAGGTCGCTTTCGTAAATGAGCCCATGAGGTTCAAAAGATTTACCTGACTAAATAAAGGTTGAATGAATGAAAAAAACCGGAAGACAAGATCACAGTATAACATTCAATGATATTACCCTACACACCAAATAATGATGAGAAGGGGCGACCCGATGCATCAAGTATGTGACGCGGAGGGACCCTGAGCCCAAGCATCAATATATGACGAGTAGGGAGTGAGAATGGTCCTACGTGGGCCAGCGTTAACATGCTCAGGCCAGTTACGTGTTTTATCTACAGTGCCTTCTACGGTGAGACCGGACTGTTATTTTTTTTGTACCTACTTCTCTGCGGTTCCAGTGAGTTCAAGTAGAACCTAAAATGTTGCGTCAGTGCACTGTCGGTCACTGATTGGTCAGGAGTGACTGGATCTAAG